>JAGXOD010000001.1:6152500-6355000 GCA_020368025.1 Brachyhypopomus occidentalis
CTTGGGGGAGTCTGCCACGTAGCTCCCACTGGGAGACGCCTGATGTGTACTAGGCCTCTTCTGTTTTGTTTTGTGCGCTGCGTATTTTCTGCCCTTTGGCTAAAAATAAACGCTCCCCGGATGTTGCTTGTCACAGAATTATGCAATCCTGTGACTTTTTTTGGTTAAGACATTTTTGGCTATTCTTTGGTAAACTATTTAAAATTGCAATGTCATTAAATGTCATAAAATGTTTTTATTTATTTTTTGTTGTTTTGTGTCAGTTTTGTAACGTGATTCATGAGATGTTTTGTTCTGTCACTCCTGACCACTAGGTGGCACCTTCTGGCATATGAATGACCTCACATACTCAAATGTAGATTGAGATCTTATACGTCAGTCCCTTAATCTTACACCTGGTCCTCTGGTGTTTCTGACTGAAATGGTGCCATGTTCTTAGTCAGCTGGACAGATTTCCATGTCACTTCCTAGCAGAGTCGGTCAGCTTTCCGACAGCTTTTCCTGTCAGTCAAGAGGACAGTTTAAAATCGAAGGAGTTCCTTCCACCTCTCACTGTCTCTTTGAGGCAGCCACCACTGGGCCTCCACATTTGAATGTTGGCATAGAAATTGTCACCATGGAGAATGTGGTCTTCATCCAAACTTGATGAACTGACTCAGGTCAGTCCTTTAGTAGTGGAGTGTATCCTGGTGTTTCTGATGGACAAACCAACCATGGAAACAGTAATTACACAAAATAAAAGAATAATATATTTTATGAATAGTACTTTCTTAAATGTTCTTTACAACAATCACAATAATAACCTAGAAGATTAAAACTTGTTTTGAACTCAGAGAGTGGTGAGTGATGAGCGATGAGTGGTGAATGATGAGTGTTCAGTCATGAGAGATGAGTTCAGTGGTGAGTGATGAGTGGTGAAAGTTCAGTGATGACTGGTGAGAGGTGAGTGATGAGTGTTCAGTGATGAGAGATGAGTAATCAGTGATGAGTGATGAGCGATGAGTCATGAGTGGTTAGTCATTAGTGAAAATCATTAGTGATTAGTGTTCGATGTTGAGTGGTGAGCAATGAGTGTTCAGTGATGAGTGGTGAGTGTTCAGTGGTGAGTGATGAGTGTTCAGTGAT
Organism: Brachyhypopomus occidentalis; assembly: GCA_020368025.1. Classification (NCBI taxonomy): domain Eukaryota; kingdom Metazoa; phylum Chordata; class Actinopteri; order Gymnotiformes; family Hypopomidae; genus Brachyhypopomus; species Brachyhypopomus occidentalis. The sequence goes on from JAGXOD010000001.1 coordinate 6,153,626, forward strand.
GAGTCGTGATTGATGAGTAATGAGTCATGAATGGTGAGTCATTAGTGATGAGTGTTCAGTGTTGAGTGGTGAGTAATGAGTGTTCAGTGGTGAGTGGTGAGTGATAAGTGGTGGCTGCTTGTGAAGGAAGAGAAAAAGAAGAAGAGTTGTGTAGCATCTTCAGAAAAGGCTTGGTCTCCACGGTTACTGGGTTTAGGTGGATGAATACTGAACAGGTCAAAGGCAGAGGACCTGAGAGTGGTACCTGGTTGGGAGGGAGAAAAACAAACAAAACACCAAAACCACACAGGAGCTAGTCTGGTGTCTCGCCGTGAGGTGTGCAGGCTCTGTGGAGGGCATTTTCAGCTGGATGTTAATCGTGGTAGTTTGATACATGGCAGACCAGGTCAGTGCTGGGCTGGTCACTGGTGTAACATCCTCAGGCCATAATGCTCTGTGCATAACTGAATGCAGAGGCTCAGTTAGAGTGACACCACCTCCCCTCCGCCCCTCTGGATTATGAAGGATTCACAAAGCTCTCTGTCACTCAGGATGTGTAGAAAGGTGGAGCGGCTGTGGCAAGGGTGTAGTATTAGTCTAACAAAACAAACACAGAAAACAAAACTGATAAAATGAGGTTGAACATTTCATGTTCCAAAATACAGAAAGAGATCGCAAGTTAACTACATACGTATACAGAAATATTATATTTACATTTTTTACAGATCTTATGAGCCTATCCCTTTATTATAGTGGCAGTTAGCTTAGCTAGCATATTTTATTACTCACTTAGTTACAGGGATCTACAGGAAGTAGCAGAACAAAATTGCTCGGCTGCCTCTGGTACACCCCATCTCACCCTCAATCTGGTGCTCTGTTAGGGAGTGAACAAACCAGGTCAGGAAGATGGCTGCCTCCTGCAGCTTGGTTCTGCTTTGATGGTCTTCTGTTACAGCTACGTCTGTTGCCAGACATCCGTTTTTAGGCGTCACAGTCTGGGTTTTCAGCTTCGTGTCTTCTCTCCAGGAGGACTTATTTGTCATCCATCTGGAGTGGACTACTAGATGCTTTGACTAGACACATATTTTTATATTACAGCTTTCTACATCAAATAGGTCGGCTCTGTTGAGGCTCTGGCTCTTAATGTTGTATGCTGTGGGGTCACATCCCGTACATCATGTGTCCTCCTTTTGAGGGTGCAATGTTCTGCTTTTAGGAGTTATTAAAGTGGCCACCGTAATAACAGCTCAACTCTCAAACTGATTTACGCTTCCAAAGACTTGCAGAACATTTGCTGAGGACCTCCTGGGAAACGAGAGAAGGGAGAGGACCTAGGTTCTTTGAAGAACTTCATATAAGATGTTAAACGTTTGACTAAAATTAGCGCTTGGTGTGTATTGCTCTTCTCAAGTAGCAGTCAGGTTCAGTTGGGAGAATTTAGACTTGCTTAACCCCCTACAGACAGGGAGAGGGAGAGAGGAAGAGAGAGGGAGTGAGATAGAGATAGAGAGAGAGAGAGCGATGAGAGAGAGAGGTAGAGCGATAGAGGGAAATTGAGGTAGAGAGAGAGATAGACAGATAGACAGAGAGAGAGAGGAAGAGAGATAGACATAGAGAGATAGACATAGAGGGAGAAATAGAGAGAGAGAGAGAGAGAGAGAGAGAGATAGAGTTGGTGAATAGCAGGAGTTGGAAGCAGTTCAGTGGGAGAGATGAGAAGATGGCTGGTGAACCAAGCAGTAGTGCTGAGGCCGCGCTGCCTCCCCTGACTGCCAAGCCCAGACATTTCATAAGAGACGTGATTCTTCATGGCAAATTTCAAGTGAGTGTGTGAATGGATATATTTGTTTCCATCTTGTGGGGGACGTTAGCAGTCCGCGGTAAAGATCAGACTCATTCATTGTCTGCGTGGCCATGTGCTCTGCTGGCTCCATGGCTGTAGCTCCTTTTAAAGAAATAGGGGTTGTTTACTTCGTCTCTTTTTGGTCATGATAATTTTACATCACATCGATTTTGGTCGTGGTGATCTAATGGTTTAACTGTAAACAGTGAAGTTTTAAAACATTTTTTAAAGATCCCTGATTAGCTTTTACGTCTTTATTCCTGCAGGTTAGAGGAGGTTTAGGGTGTGTGGAAGTGCGGTGCCTTGTATACCCTGTTCCAAGCCCTGTTCAGCTACAGGGGCTCAGGCAGTGAACACGCTTGAGAACCAAGTTCCATGGCCGCCGTGGGCTCAGATCGGCCTGCCAGAACTGGGTTTCAGTTCACGTGATTGTGCGTTTTTCTTAAAATCTCAACCCAAAGGGGTGTGTGATGCACACTGCTGATGTTTCTGTTCTGTTCTCATGAGATCTTTAGTGTAGTGTAAACACACCTGCTTATTAGATATGTGTTTGAATACATGTTGTGCCAAAATATTTGGGATAGATACGCTTTAAGGGATAGCTTTTTGTATTTTCAATCTAAAATAGTTTCCCACGATTTAGAATTGTTGCCACTTAAACGTAATTCAACAGCAATTGCTTAAACCTTCAGAATCCTTATTTCAAAAACTCACACATCATAGGTCTTCAGATGTTCACTAGCAAGCATCTATGACATGAATGTTTTCTATTTGTTTTTGATCTATGAAAAACATGAGGTGTAGCAGCTTTTCTGAGGTTTCTGAGGTCAAAGGCGAGGTTAAAGAGGTTATTCTGAAGAGGTTCTGAATATTCATGAAGTACATAAAGTAAGGCCTGACTCAATCCCGCCTTCCCCATTCTGGAGAAGGAGATCTGTGGGGTCTGTAAAAGCCCAAACGATCACCCCTCAGAGGCTCCTAACGTCCGGGGGGAAGCCACACAGCAGCTGGAGGTGAACCAGCATGGTGGCCATCGCTCCCTCTGTGCCCTGCATGATCAGGGTGACGGAAAGCCCCAATGTTAATACGGTGCGCACTAAAAATAGCAACCCTGTAACCCCTGGAAGCCCAGCTCACACGTTGTTATGTGCAGCGTGTGACATTTCTCCTTGATATGTGTAATTAATGGTAATGTCTTCAAACAGGAAGTAAATGAGATAAAGATGATAGGAAATGCAGAGAAAAAAGAAAGTTGTGGTAGTTTGGAGCTGGAGGGGGTTGATAACAGTGGGACACTTCAGGCCACGGTTACAGTCAGTCTTCCCTTACACATTTCATTGTCATGTTTCGTGTTTGTAAACAAAGTGCTCATGTCTGTCCTTGTGAAGTCCACTAATCTCAGTTCAGATCTGTCTGCAATAGGGCACAGTTGTACTGCACAGGCCAAAGGGCTGCTTAAGAAGGCAGTTCCTACTTTGCAATGGTTTCAACACATCACAAGTCCCAACACCAATCCTGTAAATTAGGGTTAGCGACTGGGAGAACAACAGATAACCACCTGATACCAAATATGTGTTACGAGATTGAGAAAGATCTGTTCACTGCACATGATGTTCAAGACATTTTAACAGGATTTTAATGAAACCCAAAAGACTCTATTAGCTACAATGCCGTGTGTCTGAAATATCTGCGTGTCAGGTATTACACCAGTGCAGTATGTGTGGAGCTGATGGAGTACGTGATAAAGTGAGAAAATGCAAATGAAGCTCACCACTAATTGTCTGCTGGTTTGAATGTTCATCCCCACACAGCCGTCATTATTCAAACAGGGCCAGACCAACAACTCTTATGCCATTAGGGATTTGAAAATTAATATTTAATATTTAAGAGTTTTTAGAAATGATCTACATGCTTTTTACTACACAAAGATGAATTATTTTCCCATTCATAATCAGATTTCTTCATATTATTTATTCGTATTTATAATAATTATTTTCCGTTTTACGTTTTCCACTGGACTGTTCTTTTCTGGGCTGTTACACACACACACACACGTGCACTTCCTTCGTAGTGTCTGATGAGTATAGGGTTCCCCAAGCTTTCTCCCATCAAACCAGCACAAAGAATTCCTTACATGGCTGCTGTAAATTTAACTGTAGACTCAGTAATCAGGGAGGCAGCCAGGAACAGCAGGTGTGGACTTGTGCATGTGTGTAGCGTGTGTGTGTGTAGCGTGTGTGGCATGTGTATAGCATGTGCGTGCATGGTGTGTGTAAAGTGTATGTATGTGCTTGGGTGTGTGTAGCATGTATGTGTGTATTATGCATGTGCGTTTGTGTGTGTATGTGTAGCATGCGTGTGCATGCGTAGTATGTATGAGTGTGTTTGTGTGTGTGTGTGTGTGTGTGTGGAGCATGTAAGCAGGCCTGCCCCTGTGCCTGTGTGCAGAGCTGTGTATGAGCTCTGGGAGGTGTGTGTGTGTGTGTGTGTGTGTGAGGTTGGGAGATCACTGCAGTTGATGGTAGATGTGTGGAATGTGACGCACTGCTGGAGTAGTGTCTCATGTCTCGTGTCTCACGTCTCATGTCTCATGTCTCATGTGGATCATGTTTGTCTTTACACCCCGATGCTCAGTTACATGACTGCAAATGCCGCCAGCAGGTGTCTATCGCACGCTCAGAACCTACAGGACTAAATCTAGAGTATTAAATGCTGCTCTGTGCTCTGTAAGAGAGCAGCTAATGTGACATAATGTTTATAGGAATAGTAAAGGTGTTAGGTCAGTCCTGTGAGAGTACTCAAGCTGGCTTTCTGAAAATATTTTCCCTGCTGATAATGTGGTTATGATAAACTTGATAAACTGATTCACCCTTGATAAACTGATTCACCCTTTTAAGGTTGCTGTCAATGACTTTGTGTCTCATTACATTTTTGCCTTAAACGTGTCCTACATGCGTGCTGTGTAATATTACCCAGGATGCAGTGAGGCACACACCAGGACAGGCTCCACAGAACAGGTGCCTACTGTGGGGGACATGTTTAAATAAAGGCAAATCATACATAATAATCACTACATTATCTCTTCTACTTTAAACTATATACTCTACGCTACTTTGAATATACATTCCACCCCAGAGCTGTTATTTAAATGTCTCTTTGCATGAAAAAGTTTTAAGATCAACCCTAACCACATCATACCTGCACACCACTTCACACACTCACTCACACACACACACACACCTGAGCTTATGTAATGCAGAACCCTCCACTCCGTCCCCAGCTGCTCAGCTCTCTGTCCCCGGAGGAGACGGACCTGTGCCGACACGGTCTCTACTTCCAGGACGGCGAGCGGCGGGTGGACTACATCCTCACCTACCAGGTGAAGAAGCCCAGTAGCTCACGCTCACGGAGACACTCCTCCCGCCTCATGGACAACGCCCTGACGCGCAGCCTGCGAGGTGGCCGCCGCCCCCCGCCCCGCTCGGCCCGGCCCGACTCGGAGTCCGGCCACGCGGAATCCGCCGCTGACCACCACGAAGACGACAAGCGACTCCGCCGTGAAGAGTTTGAGAGCAACCTGAGGGAGATGGGCTTGGAGCTGGAGAAGGACGAGGGCGTAAGTGTGCGGGCGGCATGAGTGGTGCTGGTGGGGGGGGTCTGGGTGGTGCTGATGGGGGGGTCTGGGTGGTGCTGGTGGGGGGGTCTGGGTGGTGCAGGTGGGGCGGAGTAATGTTGTGGTTTGGCTGAGCTCAGCCCTAACCCTAGAACATGCACAATAGGAACATTGTGGTTTGGTATTAGCGGAATAATATACACCTGCGGGAGACCTTTGACCTCTGATCCTGCATGGGACCTTTGACCCTCCTGCCTTTCATATTCGGCAATAAGGGACTTATTCCCTATATATTCCCCTTGTCCCCATATAATGACTGGTTAAGTGTAGAAAATGCTAGTTTTGCATATTATTCGTTGTTGAGTTGCATAGTGCGTGTAGTGTGTGTAATTTCAATGAGTGCTGCTTTTACAGTTTTGACTCTAGTAGTTATTGGAATTTTGTGCTTGTTTTTTTTTTGTAAATTCACTGACAGCTCTTCTGTCCTGGCGAATGAACCGGATTTGTGTCACAATACAAGCGATGTCAGTGCATGAGTTTCTGACATGTAGAGGCTCACTCGCACAGAGCCAACACATTAACTACATGAATCCATTCAGCCATGTCGCTTGGTGAAATTCTCCACAGCTATGATCGTCCCCGAGTGCTGAGGGCAGCAGCATAGCAGCTGTCAGGATGACTCCGTTTGGTTCCCACTGTACGTCTCCGCCTTCCTGGGTGGAGGACAGGCATGTGGCACTGGCTCCTGCTGTCCGGGATCGAGTTCCTAACGGGTCACCTTCAGAGCACAGGCGCCGGGCCTCATGGGAACCCAGATTTCCGAAGTTTTGATGTCACTAGACATGCTGTAGCTGTGAAACATGCTAACTTAAACACACGTGCCCACACAATCACACGTGCACACGCAGACACACATGCACACACAGACACACGTAGCATAACAGTAACCTTAAACCCGCCCCTTACCATAACGTAGAACCCAAAAGGAAACATGGTTGCTTGTTGAAGCAAAGCTTTTGTAAAACATAGCCTAAAGTTTTGCTGGCCATAGACATGTTTGTCCTTCAAATCTGGAAACACACACACTTACACACACACTTACACACACACACAGATCTCTCTGCACTGCTTTAGTGGACCTTGCTGGGATGTTGAACAGAGGGTCTGTTCCTCTGCTCCTGGTTGCTAGCAGGCTGCTCTCTCTAAGTGTGTGTGCCATGTCTGATTAGATCACAGAGGCTTTGCCTTCGGAGGATGCGTAGAAACACACATCATTTCTTTTATTCTTTTTCACTGCGGAGTTTATACCCTCTCAGTGGTGGGATTCTTCTCTTCATGTTTTCAGTTTGCTGGGGCCGTGTTTGGGGCGTGTGAGGTTAATGCAGACTCCATGTGTGTTGCAAATGAAGCTGAAGATGGTGGCTCACATCTGGACCCGTCCAAGTTAGCCATGCTAAAACAAATGTTGCAGTGTAACAGGCAGCCTCAGTTCGGGGAGTTTTAGATGTTCATTTAGTGTCATTTAGGATTCATTCCTTGTCTGGACAAGCAGCATCTTCACACCACTGTATCAGTATGTGAATGGTGCAGGAATGTTCCAGTAGTCTTTCATCTCGTGTGTCACTGAGAAGCAGGTACCACCAGGCTTTGATCAGCAGATTCAGCATATGGCTTCACCCCCTTTTCCTAAATTCATCACCCTGTGCTGAAAATTTCTGTATTGTCACTGCTCTGTGAGTTATTACATATGGAATTCGACTTTGGGAACACTGAAATGAGGCAGCTGTAAACCATGTCAAAGATAATCCTCTCAGATGGAATTGTTATGCCATGTAAAACAGTGTTTTCTCATTTCCCTTCCTGGATGACCTATAGAGGAATGAGTTTTTACTCTATCTGCAATGATTCCTCAATGAGTCATTCCTTATTTATCCCAAAATGACTCCTGAAAGATTCTTTCTTTACAGATTCGCCAAATACCAGCAGCTTGTGGCCACGCAGACCTGTTGAAATTTCACATGCAAAGGGATTTATTTGCTCTGCAGTTTTTAAACACTTTGACTTTTCGAAAGCTTCTGACATTTCTTCATGTCAAACATCTCAAAGTAAGGTGCAGATTCAGACAGTACAAATCCAAAACACATCCACTTCAGCAGGGACTCTAGCAGATGCTCTGTCTCCCCTGTCATATCACAGCAGACTGAAAAACAGCCTACATGACTGGAATTAAAACAGTCTTCTCACATACGCTATGCGACAGGCTTATCAGACACAAGCTGAACCTAGACCAGTGGTCACTGCCCGACTGGAGATCTGTCTTTGTGCAGATTTAACCTCTGCACTATTGTACCTCACGCAGAATATCTATATGAGGACTAAACAGGGTGTGATTGGCTGTGGTGGAAGCAGAACTCCACAGGGTGGTCCACCTCCAGGGCTGGGCCCGCTGGACCTGGGCTTCGTCTGAAGTGGTGTTGGCTTTTGTCTTGAGGAGGGTGTTAGCAAGGATATATCTTCTGTTGGTGGTAGTCTGTTTGAACAGTAGTTGTACTTCTTCACTGGATTACTGCCTATTAAAAGATGGCTACGTCACCAGGGAGATCATTTATTTAACCAGTCATACATGAAGCTCCACCCTTTTAACCAAACTCAAATTCCTCTCTGATGTTGCATGTAGGATTGTGATACTGATTGATGTCAGCTGATTGATTGATTCCTAGGAGTATTTCAGCGGAACAGTATTACTTCAGGAACGTTAATCCTTTCTGGTGTTTTAAAGTGGTGTGAGGATTTGTACTGGAGTGTATAATTAAAAACAATTGACTTGCCCATACTGCTGTTTGGAAGTTTCAGTGAGTCACTGGGAATGTACTGTGCTACTGTTGAATGAATGCTGGGTATCCAGGTATGATAAACAGTGTATTAGTGGATGTGTTTAACAGAAGTCTTATTCGTGGATATATTATACAGCAGTCTTATTAGTGGATATGTTCTTTCTGTCCTGTGTTTCAGACGAAGACTCCCGGGGTGGGCTTCGTGAAGATTCACGCGCCGTGGAACGTTCTCTGCCGAGAAGCAGAGTTCATGAAGCTCAAAATGCCAACCAAAAAAGTAAACGTTTGCCTTTGAGCTGCAGAAGCTGTTGGCGTACTGTGGCTTCTTGGCGGCTGTCTGAGTCTCTTTCTCCCCTGTGGGTCTGTGTAGGTGTACGGAGTGAAACAAGGGAGCAGTGTGGTGGAGAAGATCAACACCTTCATCAGCAAAGTGACGGATCCCCTTCATCCAAACATCGAGGAGAAAAGGACAGAGAACTTGAAGCATCTCTCGTACCCGTTCTCCAGAGAAAAGCAGCACCTGTTAGTGACACTTAAACACAATCAGACACATTAATCAGACGCATTAATTATGTCTTTATCTGATCTGTTAGTGGCACTTAAACACAGACACATTAATCAGACACATTAATCAGAGACTTTAATCATGTCTTTATCTGATCTGTTAGTGAAACTTTTAAATACAATCAGACACATTAATCAGACACATTTATCATGTCTTTATCTGATCTGGAGCAGTGACTATCACTGCTTTCACCGCTGAGCTTCAGAGACACTTATGGCGTCTCGATTTAGCACTGAATGCTCACAGCATGACAAGTGTACTTGCTACTCTATCTCAGATTTAGACACAGCCACACACGGCACATTGATTTCAAAGATCTATCACCTTCGGAAGGTTTTTGCCAAAAAGGAAAAAAAATATTAATGAAAGTTAAATACAGTTCATTTAAATGTAACTAAAGTTTTTTATAGATATAAAATGTAAAAAATAGTTAATAGTTTAGCTAAAATAAATCTGATTAACAGAAAATAGAAAGTAAATAAAATCAAGCTAAACAAGCACTAAAAACATGAAGAAATTAAAGACAGAATAGATTAAGAATAAATTAAGAATAGATTAAGAATAGATTAAGAAGTAAAAGAAATCACAGTGTAGTGTTTTAAAGTTAAATCAGAGTGTGTTTTTTAAAAGTTAAAGCACAGTGTAGTGTTTAAAAGTTGAAGTGCAGGAACAGACCCAGGATCTGAGGGTACAGGCTTGGACCAAAGCCTGGCCAAATAAGGACCTTTTAGTTTATATTTTAAAACATCCTCTGACAGCTGGTTCCATTTAAAACAGCATAATGGCTAAATGCTACCTCTCCATGCTTAGTCTGTACCTTAGTCTGTACCTTAGGCAGGACCAAGTGGCTAGTTTCTAATGATCTGAGAGTTCTGCCCAGCTTTTAGTGTTCTAAATTCTGATTGGCTGTGTTTAAACCTTACTGTGATTGGTTGGTTATTTCAAATTCCCCCTCACCACCAAACTGCTGTCAGATCCTAATGAATTGATATGGATCACAAACCTAGCAACAGCCCCCACGGTAACTGAAGTGTACAGCTAACCTGGCCTTCTACGCGTTTACTTAAGATGAGGGGAACAGGTGGGTTACCATGGTTAACAAAGTGTGACATCATGAAGGAGGAGGGAGGTGCGAGTTGAGAATGAGAGTGTCTTTATTGTTTTGGCTCGTGTAAACATAGTGAAAGAGAGACAGACTTACAGCACCAGCCTTTAAGAGCACTTCTCAGGAATCCAGTACAGCTTTTTGTCAGCGCCGAGGTGAATGCAACATGCTGGAGAATCTTTCCTGTGGGCTTAGATAGGAGAAGGTTCTGGACCAACAGATGGGTGATTGGGCTCAGGAGAAGGGCTGTGGGATGGCGTGAGGTGTGTGTGTGTGTGTGTGTGTGTGTGTGTGTGTTAGGGCATGTCCCTCTGGTTGGTTGTCGACCGAACCCTGACACAAACAGGCTCATAAATAAGAAAAGAAGCCAATAAATGCAGGAGCCAGAGAAGTGTCAGGCCTGATCCGAGCCATCTGCAGACTCTAACGCCACTGCACTGCAGTGACCTGAACACCAGGCTGAGACAGCTACACAACCAGAGCCATACCTAACCTCCTACCAGACGCCAGGACACTTACTGAGTGCAATAATGCCACTAAAGTCCTCCTCATGACAGTCCCTGTTTATAATGGTTATAGTGTTTATAACGGAGACTTACAGAGTCGGACGTGTGTTTCCTGTGGATTGTTACTGCCGTCTCAAACACGTACTCCTTCTCCCTGACAGGTTTGATTTGTCTGACAGAGACTCCTTTTTTGATAGCAAAACAAGAAGCTCAATAGTAAGTATACAAGTTTGAATGTGCTAATGCTGTAGATGACCACTCAGGAGAGATATTACTATTCAGAAAATGACTATTCATTACTATTCTGAAAATAATGTTCAGATGCCTTATAAAACAACAGTCACTGAATAAGTAATACTAATTTATTTAAATGTATTAAATAATATTTAATTTCAGTGTTAATTAATGTCTGATTTTATTTAATCAACCTTATTTTAGGTGTTTGAAGTTTTGAAACGAACTAAATGCACAAAATCGAAGTTCAGTATGGGTGAGTGAGCTACTGTCCTGGAACACCACATACATCTCACCTGGAACACCACATACATCTCACCTGGAACACCACATACATCTCACCTGGAATACCACATACATCTCACATGGAACACCACATACATCTCACCTGGAACACCACATACATCTCACCTGGAACACCACATACATCTCACATGGAACACCACATACCTTTCACCTGAAATGTCATATACATTTCACCTGGAATGTCATATACATTTCATCTGGAATACCACAAACATTTCTGGAACACCACATACATCTCACCTGGAACATCATATACATCTCATCTGGAACATCATATACATTTCACCTGGAATGTCATATACATTTCACCTGGAATGTCATATACATTTCACCTGGAATGTCATATACATTTCATCTGGAATACCACAAACATTTCTGGAACACCACATACATCTCACCTGGAGCACCATATACATCTCACCTGGAGCACCACATACATCTCACCTGGAACATCATATACATCTCATCTGGAACATCATATACATTTCACCTGGAATGTCATATACATTTCACCTGGAATACCACAAACATTTCTGGAACACCCAAGAGGTAATCTGCATGGTCACCTGACTTTATATTGTATAAACATACTTAAACCAGGTTCCTATTTTTTAATCTAGGAAATTAATTATATGTCGTCGATCTGGTACATTTCTCAGATCAGAATTGAAATTCTCAAAACTATTCATTCAATCTCCACATCTCCTTGTCACTTGTGCACTTCATAATCGTATTTCTCATTGTGTTTCACATTTTGCAAATGCTTTTGTACATTTTGCAAATGTCATGGACAATTGTCTGTTGTTTTGTTATGTCATTCTTATGTCATGTTTATCAAAATGTGTTCTACGGATTGTCTGTTGAATTGTCATATGCTCCAAAACATTTAGTCTTTAGGTCATCGCCTAGGTCATTAGATGCAAAAGTGCTGAACATGTTGTCATAATCTCTAAGGCATCATTTTACTTTTTTTTTTTTTTTTGGTTACATTTTTTGTAATTTATCCGAACTTGGTTAAATTGTTCGCAGGTGAACATTCAGTTACAGTAAGAAAGGGAGTTTGTGAAGGTTTAGATCAACCAACGGTCCTAACCATAGGTCAGAGGTGCATCTCATGAACCTTTACTGTAATTGGCAAACATATATAGACGCTAAACACTGCAGTATCACAAAATCTCATAATGGAAAGACGAAGCCATGTACAGGGTGAACAGCCAAGAAAAGGGGTAAGACTGTGTGGTGTAAGACTGAGAGGATAAAACAGTGAAATACTGTAAGGGCAACAATTGTGGACCATGTTTTACATGTAAGTCATGGTCTTACAATGGCTGAAGCTAGTTGCTGGGTGCAGCCAAATATTGGAAGAATAACTGTGTCTTTAATCGTTCAAATATTTCATAGAGAAAACATTTACAGTATGTAAATTCAGAAATGTGCTCTCTGACGAAATCTGACGTTATTCAATTTTTTGTTTTGCATTTTTGCATTCTTATACTATATAGGATATCAAGACCAGCTCATAGGGGTGGCAGAGGTTCCATTTCACACCTCAACAACAGGAGGCTGTATGTGCTCAGGTTGTTTTGAATGTGTAGAGTAAATTTCAAATTTTCCAGTCAGTTGTCTGTCTTTTCTGAATTTCAATCAGATTTGTTTTTGTCAACAAATTGCAGTGGGAACAATAGAGTCAAACAATATTGCTGCACAAATTTGATTCCAGTCCAATCTCTTGCTATCAGTCTACCACATACAGTCATGTGTTACTTTTGTGTTCTGTAAGTTTGTATTTGTGTGTGTGTAACATGGACCATTTCAATTGATATGCCACAGAATGTGCAGCGTTCTTGTAAACAAAAGATTAGTTAGTTTCCATCAGAATATGCTTACAGTCTTCACTGTTGCACTGACAACATGACAAAGTAGTTTGACTGCCTTGTCGTAGGCAATGGCACACAGACTAGATATTTTGATGGCACTGACAAATTGATTGACCTAAATATTTGCTTTTGAGGCAAAAACAAAGAATTTTGAGTGAAGTATTTGCTTTTGCAGGTATTTCATTGAGTTTTGCTGTTTGCACTAACTGTTTTGAGAAATGCACTTGTTGTGATGCCAATGTAAACCATGATGTGAGAAATGTACCAGATCGACTGAGAAAAACTGTAATTGAAAAACATCAAGAACTAATAAGGAAAAAGTTCTGAAATTGAAATATAGGATTATTTAGATTTAATAAGTTATAATGGTAATGAATAGGTTCTTTCTCACTCAGTCACTCACACGCACACACGTGCACTTTTTGGATTTGGGTGTCGGTGTTTGGCTAGTTATGTTAAACTCAGCTATACAAATAAACTCTGCTTTCCTGTTCAGTGTTGGTTTGAAATATCATAAAACCTTCCATCCAGGCAGGTCAGGCCAGATTACAGCTCTCTGAACAGAGAATGGGCCCAGGTCAGGCCAGATTACAGCACCCTGATGACAGAATGGGCCCAGGTCAGGCCAGATTACAGTACTCTGATGACAGAAAGCGCCCAGGTCAGTCCAGATTACTGCACTGTCAGCAGATTATTAACTGCCATTGTTCTTCTGCTCTCTGTTTGGTAGGAATAACCAGTCTGCTGGCGAGTGGAGTGTATCACGCTGCCTACCCTCTCCATGATGTGAGTGTCACACTGATGTTACACACAAACACACACTGATGCTACACACTGATGCAACACAGTGATGTTACAGCAGTAGCATAATCATGGTGTGTTCGGGGTGTGTTTGAGGTGTGTTTGTGGTGTGTTTGGGGTGTGTTCATGGTGTTTTTGGGTGTGTTCATGGTGTGTTTGGAGTGTGTCATTCGGAGAGTGTTTGGGGTGTGTTTGGGGAGTGTTTGGGGTGTATTCGTGGTGTGTTCATGGTGTGTTCATGGTGTGTTTGAGGTGTGTTTGGGGAGTGTTTGGGGTGTGTTTGCGGAGTGTTTTGGGTGTGTTTGAGGTGTGGGACTGCAATGTGTTATCTTCTTGGTGTTTCCTCACTCACAGGGTGATATAGATGGAGAGAATGTGGAACCCAATGACAGGAAGGTGAGTGGGGCACACATGTCTCAGACGTATGTACACACACACACACACACACACACTCTCACACACACACACACACACACACACACACACACACACACACACACGTGCACACGTGGACTTAATGCTTTAAGCTAATCGGTTTGCTTTAGATGGTTGATCTTTGTAGACAAATTAAAAAAAAATATTTTTTATTTTATTGCTATTGCTTATATGTACTTCATTACATACATACATATTTTGTAGATCCATAACAATAAATAGAGAAATATACACTAATGAATTTGTACAGACTAGGCTGTAAAGAAGTGCTCATTTAGATGAAGCATGTGATTCACATGAGCACATGCATGAGTATGTACAATATGTGTTATTTACATAAGCACATGTATGAGTATTTATGTAGTATTTCCACATGCATATGTATGAGTATGTATGTTTTATTTACACATGCATACGTATGAGTCCTTGCTGTTTGCATGCATCCGTTGTAGTGTGGCTTAGTTGGACTGTGAACCATCTGGTGCGGAGCCTGTGTATCCTAGTAATTAGACCTGGGGTTTAATGACTGTGGAGGGTCTCTCTCTCTCTCTCTCTCCCACTCTCTCTCTGTCTCTCTCTCTCTCTCTCTCTCCCTCTCTCTCTCTCTCTCTCTCTCTCTCTCTCTCCCTCTCTCTCTCTGTCTCTCTCTCCCTCTCTCCCTCTCTCTCCCTCTCTCTCTCTTTCTCCCTTTCTCTCTCTCTCCCTCTCCCCCCCTCTCTCTATCCCTCTCTCTCTCTCTCTCTCTCTCTATCTGCCTCTCATCTCCGGTCTCCTGCTGCAGCTCTCGTCAGCTCAACATGACACTGATGAGAAATCTAGCACAAAGAGCTCCATACACACAGTGTGTGTGTGTGAGTGTGTGTGCTTATCATTGCCATTACTTTGTGTTCGTTGAAATCCTGTAGTTGGCTAATTTTCTCCAAATTACATTGTATAAGGGAGCAATGTATATGTGCTTGTGTGTGCATGTATGTGTTTGAGTATGTGTGCACGTGTGCCTATATGTGTGTCTTTTCTGTGTGTGCACGTGTGCTTAAAGTATATGTGTGTGAATTTGAACATGTGATGTGTGCGCATGTATGTGTGTGTGTGTTTGTGAGTGTATTTGTGTGTGAGTATATCTATGTGTGTTTGTGCATGTGTGTACACTGAAGGCTGTTGAAGTGTCGTGTCTCTTTGTAATTATCGAGACTTTAAATAAGCTCTGTGTTATTTTGATACAGTAAGGCTGTGATGACAGAGTGGTGACTGGGAGACCGAGCTCTCACTTGCTGTGTGTGTGGGCTGAGTGTGTGTGTGTGTGTGTGTGTGTGTGTGTCCATGTGTGTTTGTGTGTGCGGGTCATGTGTGTGGTGGGCTGTGTGTGTGTGTGTGTTTGTGTTCATGTCTCTGTGTGTGTGCGGGTCATGTGTGTGGGCTGTGGGTGTGAGATGCACCTCTGGGCTTCAGGTCACTGCCTGAGCTGTCTGAGTATCAACATGTTTCTTATGGAGGTGACGTGGAGTGTAGATGTTGTGGGATGGAGGTGGTGGGGATGGAGGTGGTGACTGGTGTGGGTGGAGGTGAGGGTGTAGGTGGTGAGGGGTGTAGGTGTAGGTGGTGAGGGGTGTAGGTGGATGTGGTGAGGGGTGAGGCTGGAGGTGATGGGGTGTGACTGATGTGGGTGGAGGTGGTGAGGGGTGAGGGTGGAGGTGGTGAGGAGTGAGGGTGGTGAGGGATGAGGGTGTAGGTGATGGGGTGTGACTGGTGTGGGTGGAGGTGGTGAGGGTGGAGGTGGTGAGGGTGGTGAGGGGTGAGGGTGTAGGTGATGGGGTGTGACTGGTGTGGGTGGAGGTGGTGAGGGTGGTCAGTAGCTTGTGTTCACTTCAACAGTGGAATGTGCAGCTGCGCCACAAATGGCGCACAAACACGAACACAAATACAGACACACACACTTGTACACACACATGCGCACACACACATATCTTCACAGTCACACCCTCTACGCTGATGACTGTCATCAGCTAAAGATTTCTTTCACCTCCTACTCTTTGGTCAGAGAGGTCAGAGGTGACAGGAGTCCTTGTCCTTACACTTGTAATCACATTTACTGAGCGCAGGAGTGATGAAGCTCTTGATGACATGAGCTACAGTGGAAACTGACGGAGATAAGCGGAGAAAAAACATAGGACTCCATTAACACCACCACTGTTCAACTGAGTGTGGGTGTCCATGCGCACTGTGGTGTGGTGGTTCAGCACTGTAGGGGGCGGCAGAGAGTCACTGTGCTGTGTGTGTTCTAGCTGCTGTACGAGGAATGGGCCAGTTACAGCGTGTTCTACAAGTACCAGCCAGTCGGCCTTATCAGGTGAGGTCCTGATGCACCGCAGCCTCTCAGCACACCTGAAGGTCATGGAGGAGGTGTGGTTGAACTTTCACCTTTTCCCTTTAGGAAGTACTTTGGAGAAAAGATCGGCCTGTACTTTGCCTGGCTGGGTGTCTACACACAGATGCTCATTCCTGCCTCCTTAGTGGGGGTCATCGTGTTCCTCTACGGCTGCGTGACTGTGGACGACAATATTCCCAGGTCAGCACACAGCACTCCTCTGGGGGGGCGTCCATCCACTTTATTTAAAATGCTGTAAGCTTACATTACCTCCGGTTTGCTTACTCTACAGACATCTGACTTAATTACACAGACATTTGACTTTTATGCTGGTAAATGTGTATTGTCCTGACTTCTCCAGAAAAGGATATCAAGTCAGCATAGCTTATCACTCTCAAAAGCTGGTCATTCGGAGTCGGCGGGGCGGAGGACATGGCAGGGACGTGTCTCCCCAGAAATGTTTGAGCCAGCTGTCAGAAACATCAGCTAGGCTGTCCCCAGAGGTCCACAACCCGTCACACAGCCAAAGCAGAAACAACTTCTAAACCGTTGTTATGAAAGCTGCCTTATTTATAACAGAATGGCTATCAGGTTTCAGCTGTTACTCAGTGTAAGAGTTGCTGTGTAGTGGTTGTAGATATGTGACCTCTGTCTTAAATCACCTGCACTTCCTACAGCCATAAATATGGAGTGTAATAGTACATTAATAACACAGCGAGCTAAGTACTCTTCAGCGGAGGAAAGAGGAAATTTGTGGTGAGCGTAAGAGATGAAGAATGACAAAAAGAGAGAGAGTGGTAGAGAGAGGGGGAGAGAGACAGAGTGAGAGAGTGGGGGAGGAAGAGAGAAAGAATGAGAGAGGATGTGGTTTCTGGCTAAAAGAAGATAAGGTCTCTCTGGATTCTGTCAGAATCAGGATATTATGACACTGTGAGAGTAATGTTGGTGTTTCCTGGTGTTCTCTGGCTAAGTGTTTAGTGTGTGTGTGTACGTGTGTGTGTGTGTGCGCATGCATGCCTGCGTGTGTGTGTGTATGCGTTCCTATGTGCATGTGTGTGTGTGCGTGTGTGTGTGTGTGTGAACACTGCATGGGTCTCTGTAGTCCACACACAGAACTCATTGTTAAGTTGAATGTCCTGTTTTTGATTCCATCAAAGGGTGCAGGGCTGACTCAGTTACATTACTCTCATGCTGTCCAGCTGTGTTTATGCAGTTATGATTGCAGCACCGTGTCTGACTGGTACCAGTTCCCTGGTACACCAGAGAACCAGTCCAGCCAGCGCATGGCATACTCAGGGGCGTTCGGCCTCAGCTCTGGGGGGGGTACCA
Organism: Brachyhypopomus occidentalis; assembly: GCA_020368025.1. Classification (NCBI taxonomy): domain Eukaryota; kingdom Metazoa; phylum Chordata; class Actinopteri; order Gymnotiformes; family Hypopomidae; genus Brachyhypopomus; species Brachyhypopomus occidentalis. The sequence continues at coordinate 6,171,418 of JAGXOD010000001.1, forward strand.
GCGCCCTCCACCAGGGAACGTGTCAAACGCATCATCACCACTCATGTACAAATGCGCTGGAGACATCATTCCTGACGATGTCCACTGACCGCGTGGCCGCCTGCTCTAAGCAGCCAAGGACAGAGCCGTTACAGACACGTTCAGTTATAACGTCTGCAAATAACAAATTATTTAAAAAAAAAGGTGCTATCGCTATTGTTCTATTGTATGAACAGACTGTAGTCCATGCTTGCTCTCGTCGGCTTCCTGTGGCGTGCGCTGTTGACATGGCAACCGTCCTTTCAGAGCATCGGCGGTGTGTTCAGCAGAGTGTGATCAGTCAGGAACTCCACACCACCTCAGTGTGAACACACACACACACACACACACACACACACTGCAGGTGTGGAGTACACTTACACAACCCTCTCAGCAGCTCCTGCTTGAGGAGATGAGAAGGAGAGAGGATGAGGAGGAGGAGGAGGAGAGAGGATGAGGAGCAGGAGGAGAGAGGATGAGGAGCAGGAGGAGAGAGGATGAGGAGCAGGAGGAGAGAGGATGAGGAGGAGGAGGAGGAGAGAGGATGAGGAGGAGGAGGAGAGAGGATGAGGAGCAGGAGGAGAGAGGATGAGGAGCAGGAGGAGAGAGGATGAGGAGGAGGAGGAGAGATGATGTAGAGGAGCAGAGAGGATGAGGAGGAGCAGAGAAGAGTTCTTGGGCGTCACCGTGGCTTTGCCCTTAGGCGGTCGGGTCCTGCTTAAAGAGTTTTAACAGGTTCCTCTTCGTCTCTATCTCTTCATCAACATTTTCAGCATGGAGATCTGTGACACCAGGAGGAACATCACGATGTGTCCGTTGTGCGACCGGGTCTGTAGCTACTGGAACCTGAGCACGGCGTGTGGGACGGCGAGGGCCAGCCATCTGTTTGACAACCCCGCCACTGTCTTCTTCTCCATCTTCATGGCCTTGTGGGGTGAGAACACACACACTCACACATACATTCACGCACTCACACAGACACATGCACACACACACACACACACACACACTGACATGCACACACACACACATACACGCACACACTCTCACATACGTTCACACACTCACACACACACACACACTCACACACTGACACACTCACACACATACACACACTCACTCACTGACATACTCACACACATACACACACTCACACACACACACACACACACACACACACACACACACACACATTCGCATACAATTTTTACTTTACACACCAAACCACATTTTAAACCCTTTAAAATTCACTGAGTCACACACCTGCCACTGTAATTAAAAGCAGAATATTCAGTGCTGCCTCATGCAGAAAGCAGATATTTATTCCATCAGGATATTTATTCCATGTTCAGTTAAAGTTCAAATGCTGTGTGTAGAGTAACAGTATACAATGATTTTTAAATTGAAAGTGTTCATAAATATTTATTGGAATATGTGCTTTTCAGAACCTATTTTCTGCATGTTTCATGATTGTGGTGTTTAGATGTCTAAAAAAAGGCAAACTAATAAAATGAGAACGAGAAAAGTGTGTGTGAGCCCTGAACCCCCCCCCCCACTACCCACCACCCACCACCACAGAGCCGCCTGCATTCAGCTGGACATCACAGCAATGACATCACAACCTCATGCTGTTGTGTCAGTTATGAATGAGCATTTTAATGCATTCATTGAAACAGTTAGTTACCTTGGTGTTTGATGGTTTGTAATTGGGCTATGCTAACTTCCTTTCCCTGCCTTTCTGTGCCTGAGCAGAAGGGGTGTCATTGAAATATTCCACAAAGGCGGGCTTCCAAGGCACATATTCAGTATCTATAAATTATACATGCAAAGCACCTCTGGGAAATAAAGATACCAGCAATGCATATAAAACTGTACATAAATGTGAAACACTGAGGAATATTTTTACATATTTTTTTGCTTGCAGTGTTAGCAGTCATACGTCTCCTCTCCGCCGCTGTAGATGGTAGATCCCTCATTAGAGTGCACTCTGTCCTCATTTCTCTTTGAGTGCATGATTTATTTGCATATTAAAATTTGCATATTAGAGTAAAACTCTACTTGTTGAGTCTGACTCCACTTGTTTCCAGACTTTCGCTCCCCTCAGACGTGCTTATCCATCACGCTCTTTATTTCTAGAAGTTTTTTTTTTTATCTATGCCCTATTTTTCTAAATCAAACAGTACGGTATATCTGTAGCTTCCTCTTTTCCATCTTGTGTGTGTTTGTGTGTGTGTTTGTGTGTGTGTAAGCATTTGAGAGGATTCGTCTGATCTCGGTGCCAGTGTCTCCTTCACTGTAGACCCACTCACCAACTCTCCACCTTCACTATAGACCCACCAACTTACCCGTCACCTTAACTGTAGACCCACCATCTCTCCACCTTCACTATAGACCCACCCACCAACTCTCCACCTTCACTATAGACCCACCCACTCTCCACCTTCACTATAGACCCACCCACTCTCCACCTTCTGTTCTGCTTCATGTCTCAGGGTGGAGCAGCTGAGGGCAGTAAGCCATAAACTTCAGCACTGTATGAGGACATGACTGTGGCTGTGAGTCTCATCCAGAGTGGTTTGGACAGGGTGATATAGTGTCACACTGAGGATGGCATAAAATACTCAAAAACACTCAGAAATACTTCTTGCTTTACCTTGTGTGTGTACATGGTCTGTAGACCATTTTGATTTGAGTTTTGATATTTTCATAGCATACGAGTAGGAGCTGGAGCATTTTGTGCAGGTGTACCTACTGCCAGAGACCTCAAGCTGCAGCTCTTGAACAGCTGTGGTTGACCATCTGTCTAGTTGACCTGCTGAGTGGTTCACCACCTATGTAGATGACATGTTGTGTAGTTGACCTGTTGTGTAGTTGTTCACCTGTGTAGTTCATCATCTGTGTAATTGACCGGCAGTGTGGTTGACCGGCTGTGTGGTTGACCAGCAGAACCAAACCAGTATCTCCACCGTCTAAACCAGTAGCTCCACAGTCTAAACCAATGCCTCCACAGTCTAAACAAGTGCCTCTACAGTCTAAACCAGTACCTCCTCTCACACTACCACCTCTGCTATACCTGCAGTTCATCACCTCTCAAACTGCTGATTAATTATCACACAATAATGGCCATTTTTAAATATTTAAGCTAGATATCAGCTAGGTATCTGATATGTTTAGGTTTCATTTAACAGTGTTATATTTAGACTCCTCATCATGCTTTTTCAGAAACTGTGTTTGACTTCACAGGTCTCGGTGGATATTAGAACATTTGCATAATTTTATCCAGGTTCATATAAACGCCAGGGTGAATTTAGCCCTCTTCATCATTTACTCATGACACATGAACATCCCTGGAATTAAAAAGTTAATAATTGATAATTTGTCTCTATTTATAGCACCTTTGCAGTCATGTTCCATGTCCTTAGGCAAAGACCCAAAGACTGTCCTTAATGGGAAATACCAATGATTCCTGTTCATCCAAACCCTCCCTTCCTCACGGTACGGGCCAGACCATTAACCCCAGTAAACTGGAATGACAGCAGCATGGTGTCCGGGGCTCGGAGGGACGGAGGGACGGAGGGACGTTCTGTGCAGTAAATGTTTCCTCTCTGTGCGTTCCAGCCGCTTTCTTCATGGAGCACTGGAAGAGGCGTCAGATGCGTCTGAACTATGAATGGGATCTCACAGGCTTTGAGGAAGAGGAGGTGAGAGCAGAGACGAGTCTCCCCACCACAGACACGTCTGAACCTCCCTCACTCACTCCCGCAACACTCACAGCAACTTCACGCCTCGCTCCAACGTTCTAATTTTGAACAAATGATAATCAAACGAAGCTGTTTTTGGTCTTTGCGTTTCAAGAATTAATTTTGTCATCCATTCCCCCAACTCCCCTCCCGCCATGTACAGGAAGCACACAAGGTTTGAGACATTTTCGACATTAATATATTTTCGCTGCTCAGTTCTCTTCACATGTATTTTCTCTTTCTGCACTCATATCTGTCTTCAGAAATACTCCTCACCTCCCAAACCGCTTTCAAAGGTTCTCTCAGTATAGTCACAAAGAACTAAACCCACACAAAACCTTTTCTGCAAATAGGCTCTCAATACCTGCCAAAGCCCTTCAGCACACACACTGGCCAACTGTGCTCCACAGCACTTAGTGACACCCCTGAACACCCCATGAACTAACACCCCTGAACACCCCAGGCATGTCAGGAGCCCCACGCAGCACTGCAGGTTGGAGCCCTGAACACCTGCTTCCCTCTGCACACCTGCTGGTCCACACCTGAGTGTGTGTGTGTGTGTGTGTGTGAGTGTGTGTGTGTGTGTGTAGCACTCAGCAAGAGTCTCACTGTGTCTCCCTGTTCCAGGACCATCCCAGAGCAGAGTACGAGTTCCGTGTTATGCAGAAGACCCTCAAAAAAGAACACAAGTCACAAAAGGTACAGGCATCCGTGTATGTAAGTGACAACTTTGTGTGTGTGTGTGTGCTTGCATGCGTGTGTGTGTGTGTGTGATCCTTGTATCAGGTTTTTCAGTGGTTTCTAAAGGGGGTCCACATGAAGGCTTCTTCCATTGGCCCATACGTAGCTCTAATCTCATTCCTCTCTCTTTACTAGATTAGTGACACAGTATGCTGTATATGTGTTACATACAAAATATAATTTTGAGAGTATCCTCTGATATATCAGATGTTTGAGGTCAGGGTCAAGTTAGATTGGTCAGTGTTTGGTATGAGCATTGCTATGATGCTGGGAAAAAGTGCTGCACACTCATAAGATGTTTTACCTTTTTTAGACAGAAAAAGAGAAGCTGACATGTAAAGACAGATGTCCTGCTTATATGACCAACATTGTCATGATGCTTCTAATGGTAAGTTGGCCAGAATCCAGATCCAGAGTATTTCCTGTATGTCACCTGCTGTGCTACCGTGAACACGCGTGAGACCACTGTTCCACACGTGGACGGCTCACCGGCGGCTCTTTCCAGATCGGGGTGACGTTTGCCATCGTGTTTGGTGTCATCCTCTACCGGATCTCCACCAAGGCTGCGCTGCACATGAGCTCCAACCCCACCACCCGCTCCAACGTGCGGATCACCGTCAAAACCACCGCCGCCATCATCAACCTGGTGGTGATCCTCATCCTGGACGAGGTGTACGGAGCCGTAGCTCGCTGGCTCACCGAGCTCGGTCAGACTGACCTCACCTGTTCCCTCACTCCATCCATCTCTCTGCTGATTGCCTCATTTCCTCCTCTGTGTGTGGTGTGTGTGTGTGTGTGTGTGTGTGTGTGTGCGTGCACCTAATGGCTCAGTTGCGTCCTGTGGGTGTGTGATTACTGGGCAATTTCATTCTGTGCACATAAGTCATTAAGAAGACAGGATGTGAGCTTTTATCATAACAGAGGAGCCTTTGAAATGGGATGATGCTGCCACTCATAAACCTCCACATCCCAGCAGGCACTGGGGCTTTAATGGAATGCCAAGAATGGCTTAAATCAGGCTGACAGAATGATGTGGAATACGTGTGATAGCTGATGATGTCCTCACAGGCTTTTGACAGATCTCCCTAGAGGAAACAGCCCTTAATGAGTGAATGAGTGAATGAAGTTCTGCTTCAACAGTTCCTTTCTCAGAACCTATGGATGCTTCACAATCACTTCTACCTCCAGTCAACACACAATCTGTTCATCTCATCTCCGTAATCTTTGTTTTGATGTCAGAGGTGCCAAAAACAGACAAGAGCTTTGAGGAGAGACTGATCTTCAAGACCTTCATCCTCAAGTTTGTCAACGCTTTCTCCCCCATTATATACATCGCCTTCTTCAGAGGCAGGTGAGACAGCAGTGTTTTCACTTAGAAGGTTATTAACACCACCAAAGTCATCATGTGAAAACATAATATAAAAACACTCTGGGCCGAAAAATCCGAATTGCTCCAACATCTTTCATCTGTGTTTCAATGTGAAATCTAAGATACTTTTGTTGAATTTCAGATTAAAAGTATAATTTCTGTTGTTAGCAATGTTAGCAATTTATGTTACTTCAAACATGCTTTGTAATGAAATGTTCGATTTGAACGATGAAGTCAATGTCAGGCAAAGGTTAGTGTATCACCATCAGCTTCCTGAGGCATGAGCTTCCTACCATCTGCGCGTGATTGCCATGTCTCCTGTGTGTAGGCTTGTGGGTCGTCCGGGCAGCTACCTCTACGTTTTTGAGTCCTATCGTATGGAGGAGGTGAATCTGCACCACAGCAACGTATCACAGTTACATTTATTCAAGACCAGTCTTCCTGGTTTGCATGTTTTTTGTTATAAGCTCGGTGTGTGTGTGTGTGTGTGCGTGTGTGTGTGTGTGTGTGTGTGTGTGTGTTCTGACAGTGTGCACACGGAGGCTGTCTGATGGAGCTCTGCATCCAGCTCAGCATCACCATGCTGGGAAAGCAACTCATACAGAACAACCTGTTTGAGATCGGCATTCCGTGAGTACACACTCCTCTACCCAAAACACACGCTTACATCCACACACACACTCTCGCACGCACTGAAACACAGTCAGCCTCAAACACACACACTAACACAGTCAGCCTTAAATGCACACTAAAACATTCAGGCTCAAACACACTGAAGTGTCCTCCTACACCCAAACACATATTCACACTCAAATCCACCCACACTCAAATCCACCCACACTCTAAGGCATGCAGCCCATCAGAGTGCTTCACCCCTTCCACATTCAAACACCCTCATCCTTTTAATAATAACAATTACATCATTATTATTATTAGTATTATTATTATTAGTAGTAGTATTAGTAGTAGAAGTAGTAGTAGTAGTATTACTATTATTAGTATTATTATTATACTACAAACTTTAATGGTACTTTCTTCTTTTTAGCTTTAGAATGACTTACCCACATTCAGTAAGTCTAGAACCTACATTCAATATGTCTAGAACCTGCAATCAATACATCTAGAACCTACATTACATCGGTCTAGAACCCATTTCCTTCATTTATCGTTATGAGTGTGGCAGAGCAGCCTGACCTTTACAGCTCCCTGATCTGAGATCAGCCTGATGGGAGATTGTTGTGGTGCTCCTCTCTGTAGCAAACTGAAGAAGCTGATCCGGTACATCAAGTCGAAGAGGAGCGCCTTCCAGGAGCAGGAGCGAGAGAAGAAACTGCGGCGCTATGAGACGGACTTCCTCCTGGACCCGTTCTCCGGCCTCACCCCCGAGTACATGGAGATGAGTGAGTGTGTACACCTCAGACAGTCAGTGACTAACACATGGAAGGCAACAGTCACCTTTACGGTATACGTTATGTGTTATGGATCTTTTAGCATGGTCACAGTTAAACACGATGCAGCTTTCCTGAGGTAGTATAGGTTTGTTAGAGCTATATAGGTTCTTTATAAAAGTGGAGCTTGGCTTTAACACTGTGAGGTCGTCATACGGTGCAGGCTGGTTTTAACTCTATGAGGTCGTCATACGGTGCAGGTTGGCTTTAACTCTGTGAGATCGTCATACGGTGCAGGCCGGCTTTAACTCTGTGAGATCGTCATACGGTGCAGGCTGGCTTTAACGCTGTGTGATCGTCATACGGTGCATACGGTGCAGGCTGGCTTTAACGCTGTGTGATCGTCATACGGTGCAGGCTGGCTTTAACTCTGTGATCGTCATACAGTGCAGGCTGGCTTTAACGCTGTGTGATCGTCATATGGTGCAGGCCGGCTTTAACGCTGTGAGATCGTCATACGGTGCAGGCTGGCTTTAACTCTGTGAGATCGTCATACGGTGCAGGCTGGCTTTAACTCTGTGAGATCGTCATACGGTGCAGGCCGGCTTTGGCAGCACTGTGCCAGTTTCCATGTCCAGTTTTGGCCCTCTCCTGCAGAGTGACTAACAGACATTTATCAGTGCGCAGCATGCGTGCTCCCTGGGCGTGAAGCCCGTGACCTTGGTGTCGCTAGCACATCGCTCTGTCTGCTCTGCCAGGTGAGCTGCTAGATGATCCTACAAATGAGATTATCAGGATGAGTGAAGCTGAGAGCTGTGGCTGACAGGCCTGTGTGGTGAATGCGGTCACACATTCGTGCATATGTATATGTCCTCGGAAATTTTTGTTCTCTTTACGCTCACTGTGTAAGTGTGAAGAGCTCCTGCTCACTCGTACAGTAATGCCACATGAAGACCTCCAGGTGGAGAAATGCTCCGCTTAGATGGAGGAGCCTCCATCTCATCTCATACCAGAGCTGGGGTATGTCGAAAGACCCAGGTCACCAGTGAATGTGGCTCTGACTGTTTCAGTTGGCCTGGATTGCTTGTATAACAGCAACTCAGAAACATCTTTGTGGTTCTTGTGAACATCAGCTGTAACCTCTGATGGCTTCACGCCAAAGTTAATTCAGTCAGTCGGTAAGAACTCAGAGGAGCTGAGATTCACCAGAATCTATATTTGTGCATTTCGTATAACGCTTTGAAGGCAGAGTTGCCTTTTGGTTTACAGTGCATGCTACAGCGATCCACACCCCAGGACTCAGAGCCTGCAAATGTCACTTGTATATATACCAGTTCCTTGATGTTAGGAGTCACTTGCTTTTTATCTTGTTAATTAAAATGTTCCTAAAAGATGAACACCTATGGCTTCTGCAGTGTTCAACCAAGCTGTAGGTAATGCGTTTATCGCAATTGTAGGTAATGTATTCATCAAAACTGTATTAAGGAAAGCGTCCCACCTTAGATAAATCCTAACACTTTTCAGTTAATAAAAATTCTAACCCCAGCCATTACCAAAAATATATACAGATGCTTCCCTATAATAAAGGCAAGCAGCTGTAAAATGGTTTCGGCTGAGGTAGGAGGGCTAGGGTGGGGTATGAGGGGTTGGCTGGGGTAGGTGGGGGAGGCTGGGGTAGGAGGGGCAGGATGGGGTAGGAGGAATACTGGAGTTCTATGACGTCATTCATGCGTGTGACCAGCCACATAAGAGAGGAAGGACCTGTAAGCTGAACGTGACCTGTGGTCCAGCAGAACAGAGCCATGACCAAACACCCATCAGCACACTTCCCTTCTGCACTGGGATTTATTTCACAAACTCCATCCTCCAAGCCACAGGTCACCTCAGGATGAATATCAGCACCGTCCTACAAAGCACATTATAATGAACACACTGACAAGCGTGAATGAGCGTCATCTAAACAGGTTTTTTTGGTCACACAACTTTACAGCCCACAGTCTCCTGGAAGCAGGTGCTGAAAAAACTCCAGACTGACGGTCCCCCACAGAGGGAGAGGGGCAGCCCTGCGTGACTCTGCCTCTACTCTCCACTCACTCTACTATACTTTATACTTTATACTCTACTCTCCACTCTCCACTCTCTACTCTATACTTTATACTCTATACTCTCCACTCTCCACTCTATACTCTATACTTTATACTCTATACTCTCCACTCTCCACTCTCTACTCTATACTTTATACTCTATACTCTACTCTATACTCTCCACTCTCTACTCTATACTTTATACTCTATACTCTCCACTCTCCACTCTCTACTCTATACTCTATACTCTATACTCTATACTCTCCACTCTCTACTCTATACTCTATACTCTCTACTCTCCACTCTCTACTCTATACTTTATACTCTATACTCTCCACTCTCCACTCTCTACTCTATACTCTATACTCTATACTCTCCACTCTCCACTCTCCACTCTCTATACTTTATACTCTATACTCTCCACTCTCTACTCTATACTCTATACTCTATACTCTCTACTTTATACTCTATACTCTCTACTTTATACTCTATACTCTCCACTCTCCACTCTCCACTCTATACTCTCCACTCTATACTCTACTTTATACTCTATACTCTCCACTCTATACTCTCTACTCTATACTCTGCTCTATACTCTCTCCACTCTCTACTCTCTATACTCTATACTCTATACTCTCCACTCTCTACTCTATACTTTATACTCTATACTCTCCACTCTCCACTCTCTCTATACTCTATACTCTATACTCTCCACTCTATACTCTCTACTCTACTCTACTCTATACTTTATACTCTATACTCTCCACTCTCTACTCTATACTCTATACTCTATACTCTCCACTCTCCACTCTCCACTCTCTACTTTATACTCTATACTCTCCACTCTCCACTCTATACTCTCTACTTTATACTCTATACTCTATACTCTCCACTCTCCACTCTATACTCTATACTCTATACTCTATACTCTCTACTCTACTTTATACTCTATACTCTCCACTCTCCACTCTCTACTCTATACTTTATACTCTATACTCTCCACTCTCCACTCTCTACTCTCTACTCTGTACTCTATACTTTATACTCTCCACTCTCTACTCTATACTATATACTCTATACTTTATACTCTATACTCTATACTCTCTGCTCTATACTCTCTACTCTCCTATACTCTATACTCTCTGCTCTCTCTACTCTATCTCTACTCTACTCTACTCTATACTCTATACTCTCTCTCTCTATACTCTACTCTCTATACTTTATACTCTCTATACTCTATACTTTATACTCTATACTTTATACTCTATACTCTCTACTCTATACTTTATACTCTATACTCTATACTCTCTACTCTATACTCTATACTCTCTGCTCTCTATACTCTCTACTCTATACTCTCTGCTCTCTACTCTCTACTCTATACTCTATACTCTATACTATATACTCTCTGCTCTCTACTCTATACTATATATTCTCTACTCTATACTATATACTCTATACTTTATACTCTATACTCTCTGCTCTACTCTCTACTCTATACTCTATACTATATACTCTCTGCTCTCTACTCTATACTATATATCTATACTATATACTCTATACTTTATACTCTATACTCTCTACTCTCTGCTCTATACTCTATACTATCTACTCTATACTCTCTATACTTTATACTCTCTCCTCTCTCCTCTCTCCTCCCTCCTCTCTCCTCTCTACTCCCTCCTCTAGCTCTCTGCCTCTGCTCTATTGAATGGGAGTAAGCATTGCATTTACAGCAGCCTCTCCATGCCAGTCTGGCTGTTCTTGTATGTAGTTGTGGGTGGAGAGTGGAGATGGTTATGTCAAAGGTGGGCATGTGGCCCACATTCCTGCCTGCAGTGCCTCTCTGGACCTGCCTTCCCACTGCTCACAGATCGAATGGAGTTTACACGTGGTGCCTGACGCCCTTGTTGTCAGTGGTGAGATCACCGTTCCAGAGCCAATCAGCTTTCAGCCTGGGACCTCCAGGACTGCACCCGTTCCCTGGCTGCAGGTCATGCTTCCAAAACATCAGGAGCTTCAAAAAAATAAAGAGGAACGTGCTCAGATTTATTAGACTCAGTGCTCAGACTTGCATTAGTGTGTTTGCATGCTATCAGCTTTGATTTAGATTTGCTGGAATGAAAGTCACGATTAATATCCCATATGCAAGAGGCTGCAAATACCTGCACACGGTCAACTGAGGATCAGGTCACCAAGGCTTCTGTGAGACCTGTTGTTCTGTTTGAGGCAACATGGCTTTGGTAGCTTAGGAAACACCCTCACTTCAGTATATTCACCCTGGACATGTACCAGGAATGCACCTTTGTATGGTGGTATTAGGTGTGCCTCTGTGTCTGGGGCAGTATCCCAGTGTGCCTCTGTGTCTGGGGCAGTTATCCAGTTTGGGTTTGTGTCTGGTGCAGTTATCCAGTTTGGGTTCGTCACGCTGTTCGTGGCCTCCTTCCCTTTGGCTCCACTGTTTGCTCTGCTCAACAACATCATCGAGATCCGCCTGGATGCCAAGAAGTTTGTGGCAGAGCTGAGGAGGCCTGTGGCGGCGCGGGCGAAAGACATCGGTGCGTACCTCATCTCTCACACTTCGCCTTCATCCATTATCCAGAGCGCATTCTTCACTAAATCTCCACAAATCCTCACTGGGTTCAGTTTCTACTGAGGTCATTTTAGTAGTCCCATATGATGTTGTCTGCAGTGGCGCAATTTTTAGCTCCAGGAGCAAACTCTGGCAAGGTGCATGCGAGGGTTGTGCACGATTCTCCTGATACACAGTGCCACCTAGTGGCAATCGTAAAACGTTCACTACATTACAGTGTGATCAGAATCTCCATCTGATGTCTAGCTTAACCAGACATTTTATTGTTCGTTTCTGCTTCCTGTTTTCAGGTATCTGGTACAATCTTCTCCGAGGTGTAGCAAAAATAGCAGTTATAGTGAATGTAAGTCATCCTTGTGTTTTCTCCTGTCTCTTCTAAAGATGAGTGTGTGTGAGGGTGTTTGTGTATGTGTGTGTACGTGTGTGTGTGTATACATTGTTCTTGGGATGTTTTCTTTATTGCAATGTGAGGTATTTTATCAAGTCATGTGACCAGGGTCGTAAGACAGTGGGATGTAGAGCCTCTAATGCTTATTTTATGTTATCAGTTATTTGCATTTTTTCCAAATATCAGCAAGAGCATTCGGCCCTGTTATTCCATCACACTGTCTCACTTTCCTTCTTGAAGGGGAGTAAAGATTTTACATTCGTTTCAACCTATTTGCTACATTCAGAGGTCAGCCTGAAGTGGTGAAGCTTTGGTTAGGGATCACAATAAGATGAGTGTGTGTGTGTGTATGTGTGTTGTCAGGCCTTTGTCATCTCCTTCACGTCCGACTTCATCCCCCGTCTGGTCTACCAGTACATGTACAGCCCAGACGGGTCCATGCACGGCTTTGTCAACCACACACTGTCGTACTTCAACGTGAGTCACTTCCAGAACCGCACCGCCCCCATGGAACCACTCTTCCTGGGCTTCAGTGTGGACATCTGCAGGTAGACTTCACCTCTACACACACACACGCACATGCACACACACACAAATAGGTGCTTTTACTGAGAGCCCTAGTAGGTGTACTGGTGGAGTGTGTGGGAGAGCCCATGTGCACTCTCCCACGTCTTCACTATGGTCTGTTCCTAACAGGAGTGCTCTGGGGTGCACGTTGCTCTCAAGCAGCACCTGGCAACCAGATGAAGTGACCAGTGTGTGTAGGGCCATGTGTGGTGTTTGGTGTCATTTACACACTTAGATTCGCTTGGTTTTCAGCTGTGTTGTGTTTCCAGGTACAAAGACTACAGAGAGCCTCCGTGGTCCATAACGCCATACGACGTCTCGAAAGAGTTCTGGGCAGTGCTGGCAGCCAGGCTGGCCTTCGTCATCGTGTTTCAGGTCAGTGTGTGTCTCATACACACACACACACACACACACACACTTTTCAGCTTTCTCAAGCACACTCTTTGTCTTTCTCCCACACACACACTTCCTTTCTCACACTCTTCCTCTCTCTCTCTCCCACACACTCTTCCTTTCTCACACACACTCTTCCTCTCTCTCTCTCCCACAAACTCTTCCTTTCTCACACACACTCTTCCATTCTCACACTCTTCCTCTCTCTCTCTCCCACACACTCTTCCTTTCTCACACATACTCTTTCTCTGTCTCCCACACGTGTGCAGAATGTAGTAATGCTGATGAGTGACGTTGTGGACTGGATCATCCCTGACATGCCCAAGGACATTAGCCTGCAGATTCACAAGGAGAAACTCCTCATGGTGGACCTGTTCATGAAAGAAGAACAGGGGAAGATGCAGGTGGTGGACACCACGTGTGTTGGAGCAGAGAAGGACAACACCTCCAACCACAGCCCCCTCCTCCGGCCTAGATCCGTCTCGCACGCGCAGAACAGCTACTAGCGGCCGGTCTGGCGTGAATGTGTGTGCTGTCGTTGTCGCTCTTTATCCTTGTTATGACATTCCACAGACTGTTCCTACAGGTCAAGCCACGCCCCTCTCCGCCCTCCCTCATGCAGTAGGGAGCAGAGCTGGCCAATCACAAACCTCCAGCCCATTCTGGGGGTGGACCACATCTTCAAAAAAACAACCAGTTAGCTTTGTTTATTTCTAACTCACAATGTTCCTCAAGTAGATATAAGCAGAGGGTTTTTTATTTAATCACATGACAGCTTTTGTAATATTGACCTTTTTTCTAATTCTGAGGTATTGCTTTTAGCGTTATCTTAGTTTGTAAGATGTTGGGACTCCTGGCTGTCTAATCTAAAGAAATTCCTGTTTTTCACTGTTGTCTTTTCACGTGACCTCTGTCTGAAAAGGACACTGGTTCCTCTTTTCCCAGCATATTATAAGTCTCTGTTGTCCTCTGCTGCAGATTTACACTGCAGGCCGGTTTCCCAGACCCAGATGCAGCAGAAACCCAGACTTAAAAGAGTTTCTCGTAGTGACTTACCGTTGCCACTGTGGTTTAGTGCGATACTAGAGTCAGTCCACGTCTGGAAAACAGGGTGCAACGAATCTGAAAAAAAGAACTGTAATAGAAAATGTAATATAAATGAAGTGGATTGAAAATGTTATATGAATGAAGTGGGTTTGTACACTCTGTGTCCAAAAGTATGTGGACACCCTCCCAGTTATTGTGTTCAGGTGTTTTAGCCACGGCCATTGCTAACAGGTGTGTGAAATCAAACACGTAGCCATGGAGACCCCATAGTCAAGCAGCAGCTGTTTTTATATATCAGTTTCCCTGAACGTTTTTATAAAATATACAGACATGAATGTTTTCACATTTTGAGCAACAGTTTGGGTTAGTCACAGCATCCCTGTGCTCCTGTGTGTGAGGGCCATCATGGTTTAAGTCTGGTGTGAAGGAACTCCAGGAGCCAGCAACAGTCCTGACCTATGAACACCTCTGAACACCACTGAACACCTCTGGGAAGAAGGGGTGAGAACGTGAGACACGTCCAACGTGAGAACCTGACCTCACGCCACTGAACACTCCATATTAGTGCCCATAGTTTTAGAGTGGGATGTCCAAAACAAACTAATGTGTGATGGCCAGTTGTCCATATACATTTGGTCATGTAGTGTAAACCACCCAGCTGTGAAGGTTAACTCCACACAGCAAATGATGTGCACAATGCATTTGTGTTATTTTAAACTACAAATATAGTAATACGTCTTATTTTAAACATGTAAATTTAAACCATTTTTTTCACATCAGCAGTTTTGTCAAACTTTTATCCGGTTTTACCCATGATACTGAAGATGATACTGTCTTACATGCACCAGGTGGACGACTATACACACCGTATAGGACACATTAAAAGCTATTCATGTTTTATTAGTAGGTACTGAAGTGTCCTGAATACAACTTGTGGATGTTAGCTGTATATGCTTCATACTGCATTTTACTGACTCAGCCTACACAGTACACAACAGTTCGACACTACCCTAACCTACACATTACACTACAGTTAGACACTACCCTCACCTACACATTACACTACAGTTATACACTACCCTAACCTACACATTACACTACAGTTATACACTACCCTAACCTACACATTACACTACAGTTAGACACTACCCTAATCTACACACTACACTACAGTTAAACACTACCCTAACCTAAACACTACACTACAGTTAGACACTACCCTAACCTACACACTACACTACAGTTAGACACTACCCTAACCTACACACTACACTACAGTTCGACACTACCCTAACCTACACACTACACTACAGTTAGACACTACCCTAACCTATGGACTACACTACAGTTAGACACTACCCTAACCTACACACTATACTACAGTTAGACACTACCCTAACCTACACTACACTACAGGCAGACTCTGTTCTTTCTTGTTTAAAAAGGTAAACGTTTAGTTATCACATCTTGTTAAAGATACAAATGTGGCACTTAGCTGAGTTCCAGCAAAAATGTATTTAAATATTTATGAAGGGAGAAAAAAACAGAAACAAAATGTGGGACTTGAGCAGAATTTAATAAAATGAATAAAATGTCAGTTTGGGATGCCAGGGAGCACATTCAAGAACCAGCTAGTCGCGCTTGTGACCTGACCTCTGTGACCTGACTTCTGTGACCTGACCTCTGTGTATGAGCGCTGTGTCCTGACCTGTATGTGTGACCTCTGTGGTCTGACCTGTACGTGACCTCTGTGTGTGACCTCTGTTTGCAACCTCTGTGGCCTGACCTATGTTTGTGACCTCTGTGTGTCACCTCTGTGTGTGACCTCTGTGGCCTGACATGTGTGTGTGTGTGACCTCTGTGGCCTGATGAGTGTGTGTGTGTGTGACCTCTGTGGCCTGGCGTGTCTGTGTGACCTCTGTGGCCTGACGTGTGTGTGTAGCCTAGTGTAAAGGCCCAGCTGTACTGTTGGAGGTGCACTGTGCACGTGGATGTGTTCCACGTGGCGCACGTGCTCAGGCCCACACGCAGCCACACGCACACAAACTGTGACACACGCGCCGTGGCGGACTGATCCAGGACCTGTAGCTGGGATAAGCATGAATACACACTTAGCTGCATTTTTACATTGTTACCAATACTTAAAAACTCATTTAAAAAAAACAAATTTATATTCAGCTTGAAGACTTGTTACCAGTTTTTGTATTTTTTCACATTTTTATATAAATGGCAATTCAGTTCAGACTCATTAATGCTGCGCCAAAGTTTACTAAGTTGCCATGAGTTACTTCCCCTGGCCAGTCAGATAGCTCTAAAAGGCACAACGGTCGTTTTCTGCTCACGTGATTGCTCAGTCTCAGTATTCTACATGGCATACAGACGCAAGGACCCATCATCAGGTGCTCGCTGGGTCCTAACCCCAGCCAGACTGCAGGTCTGCAGCAGTAACCAACACAAACACTGAGTCATATAAGGAGTTATTATATGATGTTCTTTCTTTATCTGTTTTTTTTTTCATACTTTTTTTTTTTTAAAGTTCTGTTTACATTTCCCACTGTCTACTGGATCTGAACTGATAAAGACATTTCTTCCTCTTCATGCCTTACCAGAAATCATGGACACTAGGACACTGTCTTTACAGTTAGTAGGTGTAGTTTCATAAGAGCATATTGTAACGTAATGAGACTATCCTGTAATTCTATAGACAAATGATTTTAATGGAAGTATAATAAAATGTTCTAAAAATTTGAAATCAGTTTATTTTGTGGATTGTTCCGATAAGTGAAGTCAGGAAGTTCTCACCATCC
Source organism: Brachyhypopomus occidentalis (assembly GCA_020368025.1). Classification (NCBI taxonomy): domain Eukaryota; kingdom Metazoa; phylum Chordata; class Actinopteri; order Gymnotiformes; family Hypopomidae; genus Brachyhypopomus; species Brachyhypopomus occidentalis. The sequence continues at coordinate 6,188,553 of JAGXOD010000001.1, forward strand.
GAACAAGAAAACCTGTAGTAAGGGAGTTTGGACAGGACTAAAATTTACACCATCAACAGCTAGAAGGAGACCTCTTTTAAATCAAGATCCCGTGACGTTTGTCAGTATTAAGAGCCCTGCAGAGTGTAAAGCCTCAGTGACGAGTGTGTGTGTGTGTGTGTGTGAGCGGAGACCACGCCGTCTCCCGTCCTGCCGCTTCCTCTGTTTGATGGCTCTTACGAAGCTGAGACATGAAGCATTAAACAAAAGAGCCACTTTGACTGGAAATGTAGTGCAGGGATTAAAAGGGCTTCGGTGTTTTAACAAGGCAGAGGGACATATCTTTGTATTTAGTCTAGTTCTGTCCTTCCTCAGCCAGGAGATCCAGAGTTATAGCCTGTCCCAACCTCCCCCAGCTGCTGTGTGACCCCCTGAACTCACCTCTCCTTGGCTTCCTTCATCACACATGGCCCAACACTATATTCAGTACAAAATGTTTCAAATGTCCAATATGTTTATAATGTTTAGAATTTGTGTCGGTTACTGAATTTTTATTGTGCTTATTCTCTTATTATTGAACTCATGATAAGATGTTACACGACAAAGCCAGTGAACACAGTTAGCGCCGTTACTGCAGAAGCAAAGATGCTGAACTCATCGAGTTAGTCCTAACAAACAAATGATTAATAAATGAAACCCTGTTTTAGTAACAGAAGAGCACTCATTTGAATATCATATTCACTACAGATACTCAAAAAAACTTGCCTCAAAGTAAAGTGCAACACCTCAAGTGTGGATTACCGTGGATCAGGTCTTTACTGACAGAGAAGCCCACAGCATGTGCTATTAAGTGTGTTGATGTTATCAAAACTTGCTCTTGAGTAAAAGTCTATTTTTAATAAGAAAAAGTCCTAATTAATTCAACCTGAAGATTTGAGCTGATTATCAAACAAAACCCAAGCAAGACTTTTAGATCTGAATTGAACTTTTTCAAGCACTGATGTCATTCAGGCTCTTCCTGATTCAACTTACTTGGGTTTGTGCAGTTCACGTCTTCATGATAAAGGAAGAAGTGTCTGTGGGGCTCTTTGGAAGGCAGCGCCCTCTTGTGGACACACCCTGCAATGCAACAGCTGTTCTCACATGAAAACCAAACTTAGAGAGATTTCCACAGCCTAACGTTGTCTTTGTGTACACGCGAGGACTTCAGGAAGCAGATCTCCCTCTGCTCACTGCAGAATGTCTGCCCTCTGCTGTCCGTGCGCTGTACAGTCCTCCCCTCCGACCCTGGAGGCACGTGAGTGGATGTGGCCTCACCTGACGGATGTCGGACCGTCAGCTGCTTCTGCCGAGGGGGTCCGTCCTCATTTCCTCCTGCGCCGCATGTCTACCTGGAACTGTCCTGTCAGTCATCTGGATGAATGAGCTTGAACTCAGACCTGCACACCTTCAGGGACGTGTGCGTGTGGAGACTGTACACTTTCATACGGTGCCTATGCTGCTTCTGCATTTTCATGCCCTTCTGTGCAGGTGGAGAAGAACTCAGCTGGATGTTGTTGCCACTAGGATGGCCTTCAGCGTGCTGCCCTGTCTGAGCCACACTGTCTGGAATCAGCACCACACGTTCCCGTTAAACAGTGATGATGTGTCATGACGTGTCATGTCATCATTGATTCTGTTAACAGGAAATCCATAAAGCTACATTCTGTATTAAAGGCAATGGCTTGATTAAAGAAGCAGATTATCTGCAGAATGGCTAATGTTATACTAACCATTTCTTCACAGCAAATGAGAACATCGTGCCAGTTATGAGCTAATTAAACATACGGGGACAAGCAGCAGTGTGACCTCCCCTCTCAGGTAAGCAGCAGGGTCCAGGGGTCTGACTGGTGTGATGACATCATACTGGGCTGGGTTGAGGTCAGCACTTAGAAACAGTTGCTAAGCAACAGTCCCCGCTCAGTCCCCTGACATGATCTTGCTATTTTGGATAATCACTCCAAAAAAAAAAAAAAAGAAATTTCAGAAGCTGTTTTATTAAGAGGTGATTTGTCTTTCAGACAGCCACGTATAGAGTTTTACAAACCCTCTCAGGTAGTCATAATTTACTTCTGCTTTAAAAAAAATTGTTTTGTCAAAGATTCCCTTGCCTCTCTGGAAAGTCACCACATTCAACCTTTTGCAACAAACTACTTAAAACAGAACACCTGTGAACCACTCACAATAAGTACCATACCTGTAGCTGCTTACTGCCACCAGCAGGGGGTGCTGCAGCTGCTGTTTGATTCTTTTTTCCTCACTTGTGGCTCCGTGGCCTCTAGAATATGTGCTGGAATAACTCCATAAAGTCCCATCTAAACTGAAACTGAATAACACTTCTGTCATTTGATTTCTGATGCAAAAATACTGTTGGGCTGGTATGGTCGTTCAGATATAAGAATATCTATGTAGTCAATAGCTGTGATGCCCAGAGTGATTTCACCTAAACAAACAAAAATAAAAATTTATACTCTGCTAATGTGGATTTGTGTTACTCAAGAATAGTCCGCGTATGTGTCTGACGTGTGGCATTACTCCTGGTTATTAACATAAACTGAGAATGTATGTAATGTTTAATGATATTTAATCTCATCTAGAACAGTTGGATGTCACATTTCACAAAGAACAGTATAATTGATTGCATTTTACATACATCAAGTGCACATGGTTAAAGAACATTTGAAATGCAGCTGTGTAAGAACGCTTGTTCAGTTTCCTAATGCTTCAACTTCAGCAAACTTCAAACAATGCAAACTTTCATCAGGATATCCACTAATTATGCTAATTTAAACTTTCATCAGGCTATCCACTAATTATGCTAATTTGGTTTATTAAAACAAAAATCAAATCTCTTTGGTAAATGCTTCTAGCGTCTTGGCTTTTTAAGAAGTTAATTACATGTTTGGGTCCTATTATGCCGAGAGCTTGAGACTGATCCAACACTCTGGGGCAGCAGTCAGTGAGATGAGCTCGTTAGAACGAACTCACCTGGGGATCATTATCCCCGCCTTCAAAATCCTGCAGTGTACGCCAGCACCTCTCTATAGAAGGTTAGACTTAGCTGGAGCTCAAGTGATTGCAGTCTTGACAGTGCTTCACCGATAGATCAAGACAATGTAAAGATTAGTTTTAAGGCAGGAACGCAACAACAACAGGGTAAATGTAACAAATACTTGGAATTAGATGGTTAGGAGATGCAGTGTGTTGTCTGAGCAGGATGATGGCCTGCTAAAGCACAGCCTTCTGTTCAAGCAGCACGTTTGCACAATGAGTTTGAGGCTTTTCTGCAGTGTGTTGCACAGAGAGACGCTGACAAACACCTGTGCTTCTCTACCTGCAGGAGGACACTTTGGATACAACATGCTAACCTGAGAAGTGGGGGAATCAGAACTTTACAGACAAAGCTTTAAAGATGGCCGTTCAACCCCTCACCTGTTCATCCCCTACATATATTCAAAAACATAGGCATTTGAAAAGGAACTTGCATGCTATCAGTAATATAAAAAGCCTGATGTAACTTAGTTTCTCTGTATTATTTGTGGTTTATTGGTTTCATTTATTTTGGATTTGAATAATAGATTAGGACCACCTCACTCTGTAATCAAAAGTTCATTTACACACAGTCAGCTGCACAAGTCCAGCAACAAGGCATGTCTGTAGTTAGGACTTGAAGACTAACGCATTTTAATTACGAGGTTCAATGCAAGTTTGAAGTGTTAAGAACACTGATGCATGTGTAATGTCCACCACTGGCATAAGAGGTGTAGAAGGGGACCGTGTTAACAGTATAACGATGCGACGCACACATCCTGTCTAATGGCATCAGTTGCGTGAGATGTTTTACTGCCTTCTGTTCCACTGCAGAAAGACGTGCTGACTCGTCACAAAGCTGCAGAGCAAAGTTGTTTGAGTTTGTGATTAATTATTAATTGAACTGATTAATTATGCTAACTAAATAATTTTAAAAATTACCAGTTTACTCTAACGTTAGATTTCCCTATGCATATAAAAATGTCACCCACCAAGTCCTTCTGTAAAAGCATGAGTGATGCATGCCTGTCCACCTTTGGCAACATCCTGCGTTTGAGTCTCTGCTGACTGCTCCAGCATGTCCAGTACTGAACAGGACGACACACCTTTTACTGCTGCAGTCCAACACAGACCAACACAGTCCAGTCACCTGTTCAATGGCTACACAGTCCCCAGACTCACTCAGTCTTGACTGGCAGTCGTACGTGTTGTCTGGATGTGAGGCTCTTCCAGCTTGGTGAATGTTTGTGAAGTGCTTCACTCTTGTAAGCAGTCAGAGGCCTGATGACAGACTTTAGAACTCTTGACCTTCCTTGTGCGCTATCAACAATGTGACCAATCATATTTCAGTCTACTCCATTGTGAAGTTTTATCATATGCAGACACTGAAGTTGCCGGACATGTGTCCAGACAGGAGTCAACCTCTGAAACTATTTCCTGCAGGTCTTCTTTCTCTGCCTGTACTGTTTGTATAATTATAGGTTCCTGGCACACACCTTTTCTGCAATACACTAGTTTGCACTTGATCACTTGCCTTCCTCCCCACTCTGACCACAGGAGTCCTGACTGAAGAGCCTCTTGGCCTGTTCTGCATGACTTTTCTGTTCTATGCCACCTTTACAGTAATCTCATTATCAACATTCTGCAGTATTACCAGTGATGATAAAATTGTAAACATCACCAACAAAACCCCATAAAAACCACCCAACAAATAAGCAAATGCATATTGCTGTTAATATTTTTAATAAAACAGCTAAATGTATTTGTCTAAAAACCTATAACTGGTTTTCCAATTTAGCAGTCTAGATTTAATTAAATTATTTTTGTTTCCAAATGTCAAGAAAGCACAAACCTGTTTTGTGTAACACAATGTGTGCTTTTCTTTCTTTATTGCCATTAAAAACGTGTTGTTTTTTGCACGTTCTTTTTTCAGTAGTATTTTGGCTAATGATGAAAATCCTCGCACACCACAGCAAATCGCCACTCCGCGCCTGCCCCATCTAATCGCCCTTACATGGGCGTGTCACAGAGCCACCCTGAGAATACGCCTCACTTTACACTACCTTGAGAATTAGGGTGTAGAATACGGGCTCAATAGGCATGCCACGCGCCAGATATCCCGCGGAGGTTTCAATCCATCCATGAGAAGATCTTCTTAAGAGACCTTCTGTGGTAAGAACCTGTGCAATGCGATCAACTTACATTTTATTCCGCACCACAATGTTTTGGATCCAAATATGAAATTTTTGAACAGGAATTTTGACAGGAATTGTCTAGTCGTGTATTGTCTGATATCAGACAAAATTAATAAAAGGCTAAATTCTAACTTATGACATTTGCTAGCTAGAAGATGATTGAATGTTTGCATTGTACGACACTTCGGTGTCACACTTTGGCCACACGTGGCGGACAGGCGGTCCGGTGAGTGCTAGCGGCTCTGCCAACGTGTGGAATTCTTCTTCCTACATTACCGTGCGCCCTGCCTCCGAGGCGGCGACTGTCTGATCGCGCATCTGTCCCACTATAGGTCCTACTATAATTTAACAGAAAGCGACCTCGGGTTACTGTGGGTGGCGCGTGATGTCATTTCCAAGACAATAAAAGCGGCGGTCGTTGCGAAAGAAGACAAGTGGCGAGAATATTCAACAAGAATATTCAACTCTGGAGTTGCCAAATAAACCACAAAACCCTTTAAAAGCTGCCGGAGGTCAGCACAGAGTCCTTAAGCAGACTCAATGGGAACGTCAAAGTTGCGCTCAGAGGTGAGATCTTCGTTTCTACGAAACACGACTCGTTGACAGTAACGCGGTGGGAGAAAAGAAGTTTCTTTTAGAACAGTCCATGTTTTCACCGACCAGTATGAGCGCGCTGTCGGTGGTCTTATCACTGCTGGTTTTTGGACTGATGTACAGTTCCGCGCGCAGTTCTCCACTTGCGGTCCGTCGGACCGGCGCAGAAACTGTGAAACTGTGGGAGACGCTGTACTCGCGCTCACTCGCGCGCAACCCATGGGAAAAGAGGGACATCAGTCAGGACAGAGACTATCTTACGGGGATCAAAAGACTCAGACGTCTGTACTGCAACGTTGGCATCGGCTTTCATTTACAGGTGTTACCGGACGGGAATGTAAATGGAATACATAACGAAAGTGGATACAGTGAGTGAACATTGGAGTGTTTAGCCTACACATACAAACCCAAACTAAACCGAGAGATCGTGCGAATGCGTCAAACCGGAGCCAGTTTGTTTGATGGTTTGCGACACTATCAGTTAATAGGCAGCAGTTTTAAATCCAGATGTGATAAAGGACTGACTCCGGATTTTAAACAAATCTAAAGTGTATGTTGTTAATCTCTACGTTCACGTGGGATAATTTTTCGTGCCATGAAGACTCACATATGCGCGTATCAGCAACACCAGACTGAAGTCTGGGCCTTAGTGATTCGGAACTCTGTAGGCGAAAACATTTTGGGTGACTTACAACAAGAAATACAACTATTCATGGAGTTAACATTTAGTCTGTTTTTATTTCAAAATGTAACTTTTAGAGTGCCAAATTAATTATTTTTTTGCATATTTATTAGTGGCATATCAATGGCATGTGGCATGTCTATATTAACAAACACCAGTTTGACCTGAGCTCTGTGTTTGTGTTTGTAGTCTACAGAAGATCTACATCTTTAAACATGGCACCTTTTACAAAAACTACAAATCCAGTTATGTAGCCGTTGTGTAGTTATCCACTGAATAATTAGCATCCAACTTCCACAGTTCCTCTGCAGCCTTCACTGGAGATGATGTCTGAGGTCCTGCAGTGTGTCTCGTGTGCTCTGTGCTCCGCTGTACATGTTGCATGGGTCGTGTGTGGTCACGTTCTTTCCTTTGGCCTTTCGCAGGTCTTCTTGAGATCTCTCCGGTGGAGAGGGGGGTTGTTACCCTTTTCAGTGTCCACAGTGGCCTCTTCGTAGCGATGAACAGCAAAGGAAAACTCTACGGCTCTGTACGTAAACAACAATAACAAAAACACCTGTGATTTTACAGTGAAACGGGTTTCCGTGTCTTAGTGAGCACTGTCCTCTTCAGGACCTGGGCTTTCAGAAGGCGATTTAACCCCTGCTGTGCCACTGTTGTTCCACTGCCGGCCCCATTTGTAACAATCAGATTACAGTTTGACTGTGTGAAAAGATGCATGAAAGGCATCCCAGAAGCCCTCGAGGCATCTTCCCACAGTGCAGAAGTCAAAGACGAACAGATTTCAGAGCAAGGAAATGAAAAAAGAAAATGTATTTTTAATCTGTAATTAAACTGTAATCTGGGATTAAACTGTGATCTAGTATTAATCCATAATCGGTTAGTGTTCTTGTCTCTCAGTGTTTCACCTGCAGACCCTTTATCATATTCCTGCCTCTCTTTGTGCAGAGTCACTTCAACAATGAATGCAAGTTCAGGGAGAGCCTCCTGGCCAATAATTACAACGCGTACGAGTCCGCCGCCTATCCGGCCATGTACGTGGCACTGAGCAAAACGGGTCGATCCAAGAGGGGAAACCGGGTCACGCCGGTGATGACAGTGACCCACTTCCTTCCCAGGATGTGAGAGGACACGCCCCTCAGCACAGACGTGGAGATCCAGAAGGCACTTTACACCTCCTCCAGAACTGCATATTTATGTCCCTTATTTATGTTGATGTTGGTTATTTACCGTATTTATTGACTTTTCCAGAGTGTAAGGTGTGAACAGGAAGAGGGAGTTCCATATGGTTTCTTTATAAGTGTATATAAAACTCCAGTATGCTGCTACTTGACAAAGGGATATTTAAAAATATATGTTTGCACTGTTTGACTGTGGAAATGCAGAGTAATGTTACTACACTTTTACTGTACACTTTCAATAGAATGAAACAGAATTGTGATTTTAAGAGAGCAGCTATAGCTGTTGTGCAAATAAAATCTTAAGTGGCTCCACACCTGCCGCTTCATGGACGCGTTTGGAATGACTGCTTGCTTTAGGACTTCTGCAACGGCTTTTTCCAAGCAAGCATTCCTAAACAGCATTGCTGAAACCTCTGCAAATTAAAATAACACCCGTAACTTTAAGGCAGACGTTTCAAAAAGAAACTACCGCATGTTGCTAATCATGAAACTCGTTTGAACAATGTCAGTGATGTTGGTGGACCAACTCAGATGTCGTGGACATTGCTGTAGCTGACGTGTTTACATGTTGCTTTTCTACCTCACATTAATGCCAGGTTTCAGATAAGAGCTTTTGTCCTGGATCTTGGCTGTTTTGACCAATTTGTGATTTTGTCATTCATGTTTTGAACATACAAACAAGATCCATTGTTAATTCATCGTTACATACACACTGGATGAAAGTTGAACATATTCTGGATTAAATCGATCATTTATAGTGTATTTTTAATATCAACTGCAGTGTGTTATTTAAAGTCTGTAAATATTTATGGCTTTATTTAGGAATAAGTGTTGAGGTTGGGGAGGGGAGAACTGCTAGTGTCTATCCTTGTGTGTGTGTGTGTGTGTGTGTGTGTGTGTGTGTGTGTGTGTGATGGAGACAGTGAGCATTTGAGATTTGGGATATGACCTTCACGTGATTGTTTACAGGCACTGTATGTACATCACAATAGTCAAAAAGAAAGTGGATAACACTTGTTCTCCTTCTGCTATGACAATGTGGAGAACCTACATTTGAGTCTGAGCATGAGTTACTGTCAAAAGGACCTTCCAGTGATTACCCTCCAGCGCTCTACTCATAAACCACATTTCAAAAATATTGTCTATCACTTTTCATTCAAAACTGGTTTTGTTTTCCCCAATGATCTGTGTCTGAACAATATAATGTAAATTGAAACCAAGCTGTTACAGGAATGATGGTTTTATTTATGGAGGTAAAAGAACACTTTTTCTGGTGACACTGAAGTATGGGTCACCAAACCCCGAACCCTTAGCCCAAAACCCTAACCCGAACCCTAACCCCGAAACCTTACCCCAAACCCTTATCCCAAACCCTTACCCCAGACCCTTACCCCAAACCCTTTCCCTGCTTCATGTGTGATGTAGAGTACTGTTAGCATCTGCCTGTAACTCTATATGACTTCTGCTATTCCCAGTGGTGCATGTACCACACGCATCATTAAATAACTTTCACATGTAAATAACATGTAATAAATTAAATTATGCAAACAGTGTTGTCTGATGTATGTATATACAAAACATTAAATTGATTCAGAATAGAACTTTTTAACAATACCACTACCACTACTACCACTACTGCTACTATTACTACTACACCCACTACTACTACTACTCTTCATTCATAAGAGATCAATGTGATGTTTCAGGTCCACTGAAACAGGAGTAACGTGACTCCTGTTGTAAAGTTCTGTACCTTGCTGTGTGTGTGTGTGTGTGTGTGTGTGTGCTGTGTGCTGTGTGCTGTGTGCTGTGTGCTGTGTGCTGTGTGCTGTGTGCTGTGTGCTGTGTGTTGTGTGTTGTGTGCTGTGTGCTGTGTGCTGTGTGCTGTGTGCTGTGTGCTGTGTGCTGTGTGCTGTGTGCTGTGTGCTGTGTGCTGTGTGCTGTGTGTTGTGTGCTGTGTGTTGTGTGCTGTGTGCTATGTCCTGTGTTCTGTCTGCTATGTGCTGAGTGTTCAGAGCTGACTCAGTCTGTCGTGTCTCATGCCAGTCTCAGGACACCGTGGTGCCTCACTACTACCAATAAATAACACATGTGGAATTTAAACACGCTTTCAAGTCCAACAGCTTCACGTAAGGACTGTAGCCTGAGGTGGGATGAATCTTTACTTGCACAATCTAAAGTACAACCCAGAGAGAGTGAGAGAGAGAGAGAAAGTGGGAGAGAGAGAGGGAGAGCGAGAGAGAGAGAGAGAGAGAGAGAGGGAGAGAGAGGGAGAGAGAGAACATCAAATCCACTGATAGAAAGAGAGTGTTCAGTGATGAGTCACGTGGAATATCGTGCAGACAGAATCTGATGACTAATCTCAGGACTCAACACTGATACACACTCAGGTGTTCACACTGACTCACACTTGTAGACAGAAACACTGGTGGTGAGTCTTATGTCTTACCTTCTGCTGTGATGTTTTTTATTCAGATGCTAAGGTGGCAGGTTGAAGGTGTCACAGGTACAATGCTTTCTACTCTCCACTTCAGCTATGCACATACAGGTGAAGGGTTAAATAGTGTTCTAGAGAGGTTTTTAAGAACGAAATGGTAGTTGTTAGAAGTAGCCATTATTGCTCCTTAAAGTCCCAGAGTGTGAGGTATTGGCTTTTCCATTGTCCCTGGTTCATAGCCAAGTGCCTCCTACCATAATCTACCTACCACTTCAGAGCACTGTAGATTCAGCACCAACTGTTGGACAAACACTTCAGACGCAGTCTTGGATTGGGAATTTTGCCTTGGGAGTGTGTATTCCAAATGATGCTTTCATGTGCCGAAGCCCATAAAGACTTCAGAGGGGTCTGAAACGCTCCGGAGATCCGCAACAACGTGTGTGTCAACACCAATCAGGGAGCCGCTAATTTGCCTGTCAATTAGAAAGCCACGTGGACAGGGGGGCCCAGAGGCCGTGGTGCTGAAACACACAGCCCAGCAGGGGGCAGACTGAGCAGCACCTGCACATCACTGAACCAGCGTGGAGAAGCCCGTGGACACCTCACTGTCCAGAGCCCAGTCTCTCTCTCACCTGGACTGGAAAGACAGAGGCAAGCCGTTGGTTTCCAGGGAAACTCTTGATGTAGCTGTTTCTTACTAGTAAGGGTCATCCATCCATGCATGCAGCGTCTTTACCACTTAATCCCGCTAGTCGGGGTCACGGGGGTGCTGTAGCCAATCCCAGCATCACAGGGCAAAGGCGGGGTACACCATGGGCAGGTCACCAGTCCACCACGTGGCAGCAGGTTTCTTCCATAGCCCATCTCAGCCTGTTAAGAGTCTGAAGCATCAGTATCTTGCCTGTTAGGAGTCTGAAGCATCAGTATCTTGCCTGTTAGGAGTCTGAAGCATCAGTATCTTGCCTGTTAAGAGTCTGAAGCATCAGTATCTTGCCTGTTAGGAGTCTGAAGCGTCAGTGGCCTGTCTGGTAGACAGTTTTGGCTCGCATGCGGGCAATGAATTATCAAAACAAAACCCCCAAAAACCAAAAACAGCTGCCTGATGTATGAATACTGCCCGGCCTCTTCATTATCCCTGGCAGCAATCTTAACAGCCCCATGAACATCAAAGAGGAATTACTGAATGGCAGACTTGAAAGAGCTGTGTAGGTACAAGTGTCCAAACGAACATGATGCTCAGTGTGGCTGGTTGTGATCATTCGCAACCACATATCGGCTTTTGCTTGAAAAAAGTTCTGGAATTAGTATTTAAAAGACAAAAGACTATCGAGGAATCTTTTTCTCTCTCCAAAAACAATCAGCACTGTTGTGGAAGTGGGCATTTCCTCTGTGTGTGTGTGTGTGTGTGTGTGGTATGTGTGTGTGTCTGTGTCTTGTCTAAATGCACAGACAGGCCCAGACCTGCCTCTATGTCTGACTGTTGGCTGAGTGCAGGGGTATAACTGTATTTAGCGAGTGATTCTGTTTCTGATGCTTTGTAGGGTCAGCTGAGAGAGTGACTGTCCGTGTGTGTGTGTGTGTGTGTGTATGTTTGGATGGCCATGCAGGTCTCCAGATGTGAAGTCGTAAAGAGGAGCACTTCAAACACAGCAGGGTGCGGGAACCCCTCCCAGACGGGACAGCTCTGAGCACTGCCAGGTTCTGGAATGGAGCCTCTGACAGAAAAACAATGCAGCCCGCCGACCTGTAATCACAGAGACAGGTGGTTTCTGAGGGGGGAAGGGGACCATTTCTGCAAAAACTAGCGCAAGTCACTTTCTCAGCGACACCTGTAAGCAGAGCGAGAGACCCTGCTGAGTTCAGCTTTGGTTCAGATGTCTACGCATTACCAAGCCAGCCAAAAACCCCAAGCACAGTAAAGGCGATGGCATACAGATCCACCAACACGTCCTTACAGGGCAGCACACCTGGTAGCTGCAGAATGGTTGTTCTCTCCACATCATCAGCATCTCCAGCCTTGGCCAAACCAGGAAGCTTCTCTTGAGGTTTTCTTGAAGGAAGAGTTTTCTACTGGTTCTGTTTTCTTGGGTTAAAAGGTTAATTCTGCTGGTCTGGACGTGCAGTGTTGCTAACAGTCGCGCTGGGTGTTGGAAACTGGTGCTCACAGTTGTGGGCGGAGCCAAACGTCGGCCATGCTGAAAGCTGCAGTGATTGTCTAATACTACCAGCAGAAGGAGCATCGTGTCCACAAATGATGAAGTTAATTATTGGAATGTGACGGTCACACCTCCAGTGTTTTGTCTGATTGGCAGCTCCTGTGTGACTGTGTGTGTGTGTGTATGTGTGTGTGTGTATGTGTGTGTGTGTAGGAGTAAAATAGGACTTCTGTTCTGCAAAGGTCAGCTGTGTTTCCACCACATTCCTCCAACATGTTCTCACATTTCCAACTGAAAGCTGGTGTCAACAGCTTGGCTCCCCCCCGGTTCCTCTGCACGAATATTAACTCAACATTTATAAAGAAACATCTCTATCCGTCTGAAAACTTATCCTGATTTTGATATCTCATTCTGTTTATATTTAATTATTTGTATAACTAAGATGGGTCTGTAGCACGCCTCTGAAACTGATACTTTGACCATCTTTGACCTAACATGCGCTCACGTGCATCCATCAAGTTCCTACATTCACAACAATCGGGCCTGACAACAGTTTCCTTCTGTGTCTATAACCCAAACTAATGCAGTTTTGCTCTGTCTATAACCCAAACTAATGCAGTTATGTTGTGTCTATAACCCTAATAATGCAGTTTTGTTCTGTGTCTATAACCCAAACTAATGCAGTTATGTTGTGTTTATAACCCTAATAATGCAGTTTTGTTTGTATCTATAAACCTAATAATGCAGTTTTGTTCTGTGTTTCCACATCTGTCAAAAAAGTATGAATTGTGAAAGGTTAAATTAAGCATACAGAATCACCACTCACTCACTAAATCCATAACTTAACTTCAGAATTAGAATTGCTTTCACATCCGTCACTGACAATGTCTGCAAATGGAAAAGCAGCATTTATGACAAGTTTATACACTTAGTCTAAACCAAAAAGAGCAGTTCAAATTTAGAAGAACAAAAAATCCTCTGTGAATATTATGGCCTGTACTTTGTGTACCTTGTGGTTATGAATCTAAAAAGGACAAATGCTGCATACTGAAATATGCAAATATTCTGCAGATTTTTAGTTAGGGGCTTATGAGAGAGAGAGAGAGAGAGGGCCCTTAGATCGCATCCAGTCACTCTCACGCAGAGTGTGCATGTTGCTGGCGGGAGAATCTGGCGGTTTCATTCATCAGCGGGAGGACAAAGGCATCGTGTCCGATCTACCGGTTGTACATAAGAGGCTGTCTCTATCCGTTAAACGGCCCCTTGATCAAACGTACGCTGTGTTATCAGATCGTACTGCTGGAGTGGCAAGGGGCAACAGATATGAGATCGTATGCGGGACGGTCTCAGGTGGTGTTGTATCGCCTCAAAGATGAGGGAGACTTCACTGATGTCTTCTACACCACCATGATCCTCCCGTGGGCTGACGTCGCTGGCGACCTCTTCATTTTGCCATTTACCTTTGAGGGGCTTGCTGATAAGACATTAAATGATCTTCAGACAACTTTTCAGCGTCTTTTAAATTTTCATTCTTTCTTTACATCTTTATTTCATCTCAGTCTGTTCGTGAAGCGTAACTGTGTTATGTTCAATACACTGAGCCCTAAAGATGTTCCAAACATGGCCTTCTTGCATTAAAAAAGCCCATTATCATCTTGGAGTTGTAAAATGACCCACTGAAGGAGGTCAACAACAGAAATCTCAGAACTCTTACTATTTTCTATTACAGCTGTATGCGGTCAGCCACTAGAGGGCGATAGTGCCTTTGCGCAGCTCGACGAAAGAACACGTTGGTCGACGTTGGTCCTCCTTTTTACATCTATAGTTATACAACATTAACCAGAGGTGGACATTCCAGGTTCAGAAAGTAAAAGTCCTCACCAAGATTTTGCTCAGGCTTTCTGGATTGTGTTGATTCCACTAATTTTACCTGGCACTCATTAGAAAATCCAGCAAGCTTGAATAAAATCCTGGAAAGGAGTTTTACTTTCTGAACCTGGAATGTCCACCTCTGATTAACACTAATTTTCAAACAACATGATATAACTTACTGAAATTTTTCATTTTGTTATTTTTCAATAACAGGCTACACGACTTTCCCAATTTTTTCTGTTTTCCATAAAAAAAAATCACATTTTCTAAATGGACTGATATTACATATTACATTACTGACACAAGACAGTAATGTACTGCCCTCTTGAGGTGAAAATATCAACTACAGTATACCTCTACATGTACGTGACAGCATTGGAGTGCCTGCTGCAGGATGCAGTAGTGATATAATCAAGTTTGGCACGAGGCCACGAATTCTGATCGCACTGAACAGGGCAGCTCCTCTTTACACACTGCCCGGTACCACAGACATGATCTCAACACTGCCATGAGTCCGGAACCAAGCTTGTCCAATGTGAGGAGGGCGGGTCTTCGATGGCAAATGGCATGTGGACCACAGATCAAAACAGTATGAAGCAGCAGCCCATCAGGACGTTTGTATTGGGGCCCTCTAGTGGCTAACATGTGTTAGTGCGCTGCACCCACCAGAAGGTAATTCAGAAGGTTTTCTTGGAGGTTAGGCTGCTGTCCTGTTTCTCTTCATGGCCCCTGCAGTTCTGGACAGACAGCACCAGAGCCAGCATGGTCTGATGAGTGTAGTTGCTCAGATCCTCATCTGTCCTGGTCAACCCCAGTGTTATTGTACCCTGGAGTGAAAAGTATTTATTATCCGACATACACACATCCCTTATTCAACTGTCCATGCACTTGTTCAAGAGCTTGACAAGGTTACCAATGGGCTACTAAAAATCACAAAGCTCATGTGCTCCTTGGGGGAAACGTGAGTGAGAAGGTGGCTCATTCCACAACCCGAGGCCCCTTCGTAAATGATCACACTGTTGTATGTCTCGTCACCACAGCCCCTTGCTTCCAGAAAATGCATCAAACTAATGACCTAAACCTCCATCTCCATCTCACTCCCCGAGGGTACAAACTGCCACGATTAAGTAAAGCAACAGTGAAAAGTGAGCTGCGTAATAACTGTGTTGCTGTAGTATAGCCTGTTCTCTGAAGAGATAGTGTAGAAGGTAGCATGAATCAGAGGGGTCAACGCTCAGCCAATAGTGGAAGACCTGCCTCCCACGGTGTTGACACGGGGGCTCGACCGACATTCCTGAGGAACATTTACAGTTTTCATTCATGCTCTCAAATACTTAATGTACTTGTGACATTAACAATTGCCAATTATTCCCTATTCCTGATTATTAACAATTCACAAGTGGCCATGTGAAAAATGCAGAACGTTTCCATTAAACAGACTAAGCCACTGCAGAACAGGACCACACAGTAGAGAACCAAACCAGCACATATTTTTGCCCGAGGTTTCCAGGCAACGCTGGTGTCATGGAAGCTGGGCTGCTGCTAGATGAGCTCACCTCACTGGACAGCAACGGATGTGACATCACATAGCCGCCCAAGTTCTGTTGCCCAGACAGCCTAAATGGCATTGCCATGGAGACAAGATAGAGATACACTTAAGATAGTTCATGTACTGACTATAGATACTACTCACAAAAGGTTAGGGATATTTGGCTTTTGGGTGAAATTTTAGGATGAACCTAAAATGCACTCTAACCTTTATAGCTAAACTTTTGAATGCACATATCCAACTGTTAATTGTTTCAATACTTTTTGCACAACGTGCTGTTCTCGTCAGGGCTGGCTCCAGGGTAGTGCCATCTACCACCACCGGGGGGAGCTCACGAGCCAGAGCTCATCAGCGCAATCAGCGGTGATGACCTGCACCTGTCTTTCTCCCTACTTAAGGAAGACAGATGCTTACCGCTGCCTTGTTTGTAGCCCCACGCTATGCTCATGCAGTCAGCGGCTCTCTCGCCCGGTATCGTGGTGCGCATTGGTGTCTCGTCACCTCACTCTCTCAGTCTGTGTATTCGAGTGTTCTCACTCCTGCGCCACTCTCTCTCTCTGGCCTATCTCAAGTTTTCCTTCGCTGTTTGTTTCTCTGTCTAGTTTACTTGGTAATTTTGGGAAGTTTTTTTGTTTGAACTTTTCCTCTCGCCTGTGACCCAGCTACTTCCCCTGGCGTCCTGAGTTCGTTTTCTAGGGTTTTGTTTTTCGCGTTGAGCTTTCTGTTTGTTTTTCATGGTACAGTGTACGGTGTCTTGTCTCTTACCGCTTTGCTTTTTGGCGGAGGTCTAAGTTCTGTTTTGTGGTTTGGCGCTTGGGTTCGCCCGTTTAATTTAAAAACCCTCGCGGTGTTCTCTCCCTAACGGGAAGCACCGCGTTAGTTCTCTAACAAGGAGCTAAATGTCAATCACAGCGGGTGTTTGATCCAAGAATTGACCAATACATTTCCTACATTAGAATTGGTATATAAACGGTCCTCCTCATGCTGTTCACATTTTGACATCATTAGACCAAGGCGACACCTAACAATTGATCAACCGTACCTCGCCATTGCGAGGCTTCAAACAGGACGTTCTCAGATGGAAGTGGCCACTGAGCTTAGTGTCATCAGCAGGTTACAACAGAGATAGAGAGGCATAGAAGTAGATTTCCTTTGGCCAAACTGATGGCTGCTTCATTGTGAACGGCACCTCAAATTGAGCAGTCTGCACTTTTGCCAGTCCTGCCAAGCTGTAATTAATGCTCAAGGACATTGACATTTTTTGTTGTGGTATACCCTCAATGTTGGCTTTTGTTTCAATAAATTGTTTGAGATGAGGAAATCACCACTGATTCTACTTTAATGTTCTTCTTTTATGATGTATCACTATAGCATGAATGTTTCACATTTTTCATAAATTTCACCCTAAAGACACCCTTTGGCTTTTTGTGAGCAGTGTAAACTTGAGGGGACCTTTAAGATTTTGTGTACTTGCTATATGTAAGTGTACAAAGAGATTAAAGGTCACAATCTGCATAATTCAGAATATCTCCTGCTGCAAGAATGTCTGGAACCCAGTGGTGTTCAATCAATTAAAATGGAACCAGTAGGAGAAACAGTTTGGTTAATTACCTTAATGCACCCAGTGTGCATTTCCACACACAACACATGTAACTGAACTTTGATGATTCTAACTTTTAATATATATATTTTAGTTTGGTAGCAGCTATGAATTATAAAGTGCACATAAAAATGAAGATGTTTCTGTGACTTTCATTTAGTAAAATGCCTGAAACCTCAGGTAATACGAGGACACCCACACACACCTGAGAGGTTCTTTGTCAGTGTGACTTGCTCACTGGCCTGTGGAAACAGATTAGTGTCTCTACAGTTCAACTGAAACAGAAGATCAGAAACATTCCATGCATGACATACTACTGTAGGAATATTCACACACACACACACTTGTACGTTACTACAGGTCATTATCGCAGTACCCCAAACAGAAATAAATTAGAACATGTAAAACAAATTCAAATAAATAAAACCGCATTATGTAAAGAAAGACTTAAACTCCAGTCCACTAACATATCACCAGCACACAGCTACACGCTTCCTATGTGGTAGTTAAACAGCACTGTGATGCTTTACCAGCTTTTTAAGCAGAATAAGAGGAACGCAACGAAGATCTAGTTTGCTTTTCTGTTTCTGCTTATATTTATATCACTATGACTATCATATTCATAGATGGTGAAATCCAGGATCACTGGTATTTTAAGGGCAGTTGAAGTGCTGAAAGACCATTCGTGTGCTTGGTGAAGGTGGGTGTTTGAAGGAAGGGAGAATTTGAGACTAACAGCTAAATTACAGATAAACCTTAAACACTGTATATTAAAGAACTATTAAGTAGAGAGATTTGCAGTGTTATTGTTTAAATATTCTTGTTAATTGAGGTCATGTATTTCCTGGACCAAGCAGATGGTTGTTGTTGCATTGTGGGATGGAGAGATGCACCGTACAGGTACTCCTCGTGTTCCTAAACATCCTGACTGATCACCACAGGTCACCAGATCCAGCCGCCTTCAGGAAGAAGTATCAGAGCTCTCAAACCTGACCAACCATTTACACCATGCAAAAGCCACGAGGCAAAGAAAAGAAACGTGATTGGACACAGCGGATTTTCATTTATTGTGCAGTAATCACATGTGACTGATGAGCCTGTGTTCATTATGAAGCCAGGACAGGGGAACTCCAGAGACATTCTCAATCAGGCCCGTGCTCACCTGAACAGAATGCTTACACACCCCACCACAGGTGCACACAGTGTGTACAGTTCCACATCACAGTGGGGCAGAGTGTGATTCAGCAGGGCTAGGTACCGCCCAGTGTCATACACAGAGTGACATACACAGTACAGTGTACATGCACAGAGGTGGTGTTCTAGATGCATGAGGTATAGCACAAACACAGACACCCAAAACAACTTTCCCTCTTTCCTTTTTTTTTGGAATAGCTTGGTTTTCACATGGTGTAGAAAAAATTACATAAAATACACTGCAAAATAAGTGTCAACACCACCATAATTTTCTATGAGAAAATTACACCTACTAAATGGCAATATGCTGACATTGTAATCGAGACATTCATAAAATAGCAGCAAACACTTTGAACAAAAGGAACAAAAAGCATTTTTTTTTCCACTTAAAAGTCTTGGCTGGGAAAACCTCGATAGCAGCTTCACGTAAAGAGAGTTCGAACTGACCGATCAGTGCCCCTCAGCTTCCAACCTCCACCCAACCTCCGCCCAGCCTGCTCCCACTGCAGTCCATGACAGCTTCCCTTCTGGCTCTCTGCTTCAGACCCACAGGGTCACATGTATCAAACCCAGGAGGTCATGTGTTCTGTTGAGGCTGTGATCATTGGCTGGGGTGTTTTTTTGTTTGTTTGTTTGTTTTTAACCAATCAAGCACCCTCTGATTTTCTTCCATAGCAAAATAGATTTACATGGACCGAATGCTTCAGCCAATCAGGCCAAATTCAAGATTGTGCAAAATCATTTACATTTTATAGCGGAGGACAATAACAATTTAATCCTGATTTTCCAAAGCGCACTGATTAAAAGAAATACACTTTTAATTGTACAAAGTCTAACTACGGCATTCTACCATATTAGCTCCCACTGTTCAAACCAGCTGAGTAAATGATTCTTTAAACCAACACTACAGATAACTAGATTGTTAGTAAAAGGTTTAAATAATAGTTAAAACTAAGCTTTCTCTCATTCCTCACACTGGCCATGAGAAGATAATATTTTGCAATAAATAGCCATTAACCCTTAATAGATTTCATATATTCTAGTGTGGCGAATGTTTAAGATGCATTTCAAGCAATAGAAAAATGTCAAGTCACAAAAAGAAATAAAAGCACCCACTGTGGAGTCTCCAGGGCACGATCACTTACGCCACGTGACGACCCTCTCGGACAATTCCAGGTTTCTTTTGTGAACATTTTCTAGTGAAACTGCAGAGCACAGAGTTTTAATCTGAAAGTGCTTTAAGATGGAATGCGTACAGAACCAGGAATGAAGGAACTGAATCAGAGCTTTGAGTGTTTGAGTCCGGAGCACGGCTGAGAAGACTCAGCGACTCGACAGCATGCCTGCCCCAGACTCCTGACAGGTGCTGAAAGGTTCAATACTCCAGAAAGATCAATCATCATTCAACAGGCGGACATCCGTTTCTATCCAAGTGGGGTGTTTGAAAAAAACGTAGACAAAATAAAATTATTTTAAAGTGTCTAAATGCGAATAACTATATATTCCAGCAAAGATGGTATTAAGAGAGAAAGGCAAACCTGGGGAGTGGAAAGAGGAAATTTACATAGTTTAATGTAGGATGCCGAAACTCTGCTGTCTGACACTTCTCTACCTTAAAAAAGTATCTAAAATAGCAATTCACACAGCATAGTGAATATATGAAACTGGTTCTGTCTCACTATCAGTCTCTGCCACGTTTCTATCACGAGTCTTTGGGGGGGGGGAGAGGTGGAGGAGAAGCACACAATCATTGGTCCCTTACTCCAGCCCACAACCAGCCCTGGCTCCTCCCACTGGCCTGAGCAGGCGTTTGCGAGTACACGGGGGAGGGTGTGATCCTCGTGCAGCTCCGCCCACCTCCTCAAAGGTTCTCGAACAGTCATGTGCTGGACAAAGAAGAGAGTCAGATGTTCACGTCTCTCACGTCAGTGGGGGTGCAGGACAGGTCCACTTCCTTTTCCAGACCTTTGGTCTCCGTGGAAACAGTATGGTGAGCCTCTCGAAGGCTTGCCTCCAGCAGGGCCTCAATCTGATCCTGGCAGGCTCTTAAACAGTCCTACAGGGGGAGACAGAGAGTCATTAGCCAAAACTCCCTTCAGGCTGCAGGTAGATGGGATTTCCAAGACCATGCTGGCCAAATGCCTTCCATTACCATAAACGCATTAGCCTTTCAGAAAGGGCTTTCATCAGTGCTGCTAAGCTAAACTAGGGCATTATTTCATCGTTGAGACTTTCATGGTACTTTCCTGGAAGCCACAATCATGCCCATGGTCTCAGGAGGCCATAACAGGACAGTCAGGGTAAGTAAAACAGGGTTTGTTTTCCAGACATGGGCTAAATCTACATTTACAATATTTGGCAGACGTTCTTGTGACATTAAAAACACACCCTGGGAAATCTAAATCTAGTATTGAACTAAACTGCAGTGCCAATTGGACCATTAAATAAGAGGATGAACCGGGCTGAGCCAGAAGCGGGTGGGGCCGCAGTCTTCTGCCACGGCTGTGGAGGAGAGCAGAACCATTGGGGGAGGAGTCAGCACAGTGGGGGAGGAGTCACACAACTCTCATTACCAGCATGAAAGAGGCCACAGGAAACCTGAACCGCAGAGAGCGGAGCTTAAAGCAAATTCCAGCCCAATTAAAGCGGCCCTGGAATCCTACACTTCTACCGGGGTTTGAAAAGTATGGCCGTTTCTGTACTACATAAAATGGCCTCATGTTTATACATGTACAAACACTTTGGCATGGCATCAGGCTTTTACCCATAATGCCTGTCAGGAGCTAGCGGTCTGGAGCAGGCCTGGATAAAACCTCTGTCAAGCACTCTTCAGCTACGCACTACGAGCATCCATAAGCAATTATCATCAGTTAATCAGCAGGCTATAATCAGAAAATGACAAGCAAACTAAGCAAGTTCTTCAGCTTTGAGCCATCACCACTCGTCCAGTGATCTGGGCTGCTGAACAGGACTCTTTACACCACTGCTCTGACAGGTCTCTCATACAGGACAGTGGAAGATGGCCAACAGATGACCCCCATCAGCTGGGCTGCCTTTTGCTGGCCTGCTTACCGGGTCACTGTGGATGATCTTGGCCAGGTAGTCTGTGATGTTGTGGGAGGAGAACCTTCCTTCCAGAGCCTTGATGTGCAGACCCTGCACAGCCGCTGACACACAGCTGCTGGCAATCATGGAGGGAGGGTGAGCGATGAACTTAACATCTAAGACAGAGAAAAACAAACTAAGCAAACAAAAAAGACCCGCAGTTCACTCTGAAGACACTGAACCAGATGAAATGATTCTAAATAGCAGAGACTTTTTGCAGAAACACATTTCTCAACATCTCCGCTTTCACGTTTTTGGTTGGGTAAGCTGCCTTTCTCAGTCACACAGAGTTATCATAACATTAATCATTATGTCACAGGATCTCACTGATGTCACAGGATAGTTATCTCAGGATAGTTGTCTCACATAGAGATGGCCTGAAATTAAGAAGAGTAGGACCCTTTAACATAATGCTAAAAAATAGACAGATATAGGTCTCACACACACACACGTACATACGTCAACAGCTACCAGGTACCCAAGAACATAATTAACACAGCTACATCATCCAAACAATTCAGCCGTCACCTTAAAGGAGTGCCACAATTACATACTTTTTTTCGCTGCTAAATTTGAATCTCAAACCAGGCAGGAACAGAAAAGCTTTTTAAAACTGCCTCCTGCATCCATGGTGAAAATGGAATGGTGAGGTGTCTGTGAAAGGTGTGTTGGCGGACACATGGAAACCAGCCTACTGAAGGAACAAGATCTGCAATTCACTCTCACTGTGTTTGTCTGGACTGACCCATTCAGCACTGTTTGTTATTCACGCTGGTAAAGACCCAGATCATTTAAACCCCCAGCTCTTCCTCTGCACTCCCTCCACTCCCAGACCCTTTAAAGCTCTCCCACACCAGGTCACTAATGCTGAGACCATCTTAACCCACTCCCTACCACACAGTCCCTGCCAACCCGTGCTGTTCCTCCTGACTCAGACTCCAGTCTCCCCCTCAACTCAGCCTGGCCAGTGGAGAATGCAATGCTAACAGGAGATGCAATGCTAACTGCTGAAATCACCTGGAGCAAAATTTCAGCTGTTCACAGCAACCATGCTCCTTTTGTGATGGCCTTCACAAGGGGATTATGGGATTTATGGACAGTGCACCGACCCACCGCTGAGGGTGGAAGCAGTAGTTGCACGAGTATGCACGGAATGAACGCTTTAGAACGTTTAACATGCACAAAGTAAACGCTTTAAAACGTTTATAAAGTTAAAATGCACTGAATAAACGCTTTATAACGTTTAACATGCACCGAAAACGCTTTAGAACGTTGCACATGCACCGAAAACGCTTTAAAACGTTTAACATGCACTGAATAAACGCTGTACAACGTTTAACACTGAATACACAATTTAGAATGTTGAACATGCACCGAATAAACGCCTTAGAACATTTGACACTGAATAAATCCTTTTTAACTCTTAACAGTGGTTAACTACGACAAGTATTTTCACGACTCTGAATAGTGACAAATCTTAAAATAAATAAAAGTACCTTGCAAATCAAAACAAGCATTTCCTAGTTAACAAACGTCCTTGTTTTATTCACCAATGCAGAAGAGGACAAATGATATCCCTCTGTCGTAAGCCACGCACTGAATACACAGACCACTGATCCGCCCATTAGCAGATTAGTGGACACGGAGCACATGACGGTAGGACTCTGGTGTACCTGTGGTGCAGAGAGCGACGAACGTTTGCGCATGTTTGCGTATGATATGCTTGGCATCCTGATGGATGGGGAGTTTGAAGAGGAAATGCTCAATGAAATCATGCGGCGTGACCGACGCCAGGTCCCATTTCAGCTTGTTTAGAACGAGCAGTTCCATATACTGTAATGGAGAAAGAATCATTCATTACCAGTCCTGTCTAAGTGAGGAGGGCGACGGCCATTTTATTGACCACCAGAGGGCGGTCACGTTTCACTTGCGTTCAACTTCAACGGCACATTCTAGGACTACAACACTACAATTTGTTCCTGAATATATCTGCGTCGTTATTCTCACAAAAACCTGTTGAATGTGGTTGTATTAAAGATGGATATTAAATGACGAAAGCGTATTTTAGAAGACAAAACAGTAAAAAATGAGGCTAGGTATTACATATAACAAGCAGGGATAAACTTTTGTTACCAGCAATTCGTCCAGTCGAATGGAATTGTCCGTGTATGTACACAACTGCTCTGCAGTTAGCGGAATGGTCTGCTTCATTTTGGATGCCAAAAACATACAAGCAGCTCCCAGTAACTGTAATCTGGTCTTCTTCGTCCGTTCAACAGATAAAAATCTGTCCATGTAATTCATCGCCAAAGGAAACACGTCTTCTTCGCATTTCTGCTCCTCACAAACCTGTCACAAGGAAAACTCGGATCAAACAAATATCAAACAGGCTAAAGGATGACAGGTATGAAAACGATGTTGAGCTGTTATGAAGGTTATACTGTAAATTCGCGATTTAAGATTAACGAGGTTTTGACAGTTTGAGTTATCAGCCCTGTCCCTACACAAAGGTACCGACAAGCACATGGTAGGGAAACCCTGCAGAGATCGCCATACTTAAAAAAATATTTTAAATTATTCAGGAATCGCGGTGATGAAACACTTTTTATGATAATTGTGCAAACGCACTCTATATCAAATTGTCAATCACAATTCATGTCTACAAGAATGAATAAGTAAGAAAATAATGTAAATTAATTAACATCCACGACATGCGCACTCTGGACCATAGTCCACTTTTTTATTTTCAACGTTTTGCGACTTCGCACGCTTAATTCAGCACTTTGATTCTTCAAAGCATCATAATGTTAAAAGCTTATATGTTATGTTTACATTCATGAAAGCTATGTAAAAGATTTGTATTTATCTGCATCGCCACGTCCACGAGATTACATAATAAAACATTTTAAGGATCACATGGTCAGTTTTACGGTTTGTCTCTTTCAAAGTGCGTTTACTTCGGCCGTTTACTATTCTTTTCCTAAACCAAATTAGCTACTTTCAAAGAAAACAAAGATGGCGCACTGGCACACGATAGACTGCATACGTGTACGTGGTTGTGAATTTTCTGTAATACTTTTGTGCGTCTCCTAAATATTTTCAACAAATATACTGCACGCCGACGGCATATAGGCTACACTGGGAACATCACCAGTGCGGTTCAACAGAAGTAATAATTCCACGGGGCAGCGTGCGTTGCAGTGTGCCACACTACAGAAACTCATCAGAAAAGTCACTGTCTTACCTAAACAATACGAATACACTAAATTTGATGAATTATTTGCAAAACATAAAAAAGAAACTGTACAAAAGCGTCTTCAATCGCATAGCAGGCTGTCATGGAGATTGCTCGGAAATAAATTGTTGCAGAACTAAACAGGATTCTCGGTCAACACTTTTGAACGCTACACGAACCTCAAGGATCCAGGTAGCGACCACCCTCCTCATATACGGCACTATTTCGTTTTGTACACATTTGAAGTAGTTCGTTGAAGGAAGGTAGTTATCCTCAGTTCTCAGCATTGTCCGAAGCACGTTGTCACTGAGCAAGTTCGGGTCTTGGTAAGCTCTCTTGCTAGTCTCAACTTCGCTGCAAAGCAACTGGTGCTCCATTCCTGGCGTCTGGCTTTACAGTGGTGCGAGCGCTGTCGGCGAAGTTCCGCGGATGCTGTCTGCTGCTGTGACTCGGAATCCTCTCGGCACGAATCGATTTCGCTCTCCTGAATAAGGCTCTGGGACTATGACGTTACTGTTGTTAAGAGATCAAAGGCGGGGGAGAGCACGAGGGAGAGAGGCCCAGGCAGGGAGGGAAAGCTTTTTTTTCTTTAATAAAGAGCTCCCCATTCCACACGAGCAGTCCTTCCACAGCAGATAGGTCATTGCGTATTCGGAACTGGGCGGGATTAACGGCAGTGGCAGAGGGTCCTATAGGTGGGTGGCTCCTCCGGAGACGAATTTGTTCAATGACAACTGACTTTGAACGTCCGGAAGGGGGTTGCATACAGTTCTCTTACTAATAAATTGTGCTTTCCTCCGTAGACTTATTTCAGCACGTGTGGAATTTAAAACAATACAACGTGGAAGAGCACCAGACTATTTTAAATGGTGTTGAAATGGATGAATAATTGCAGATTAGGGCCATGATATCTTTTAAGAAATAAGATACTGAAGGGAAAATAACAGAGTGCATGAACGCTCACACCAGAGAGCACTTTCTGCAGCCCCACACCAGAAGGTCGATTCCTGCAGTACTACGAGTCTCACAGTTGCTGAAAAACTAAAATGATTTCATTATGGAGCCCTGGAGTACATTCCTGCACAAGCTCACACCTAGCTATGAAGCCATGCTCTGATCTGGGAAGTCAAAGATAAAAGTAATTGAACTATGAGCATCAGGTTATAGCAGTGCATTGTCTAACACAGATTAGGGTTGCTGGCAGTGTAGCAGACTGGAACTGGTAGAACTGGAGTTGGACTACTGGAAGCTGGTATTCCAACAGGAGAGGAATGTTTCTCCTGTACCTGAGATGCTGCTGGTTCCTCTTCCTTTTACAGCTGCCGTGAGAACCTCAGTGGGGGTTGGAGAGAGGGCATACATTTCACGTGCACTTTTATAGACAGAAAGCACAGGAAAAAACGTTCAGCACGTGGCCATCAGCACATTTCCTGGTTCTCCCACACTAGCATGAATGAGCAATAGCAGAGGTATGTGTGTTTGTGTGCTAAGGCTGGCCCAGCCCTGTGGGTCCGAGAGAGAGAGAGAGAGGGGTGTGGGAGCAGTCTTTCTCATGATCCTTATGAACACTTGGACGTGAGCCTCACACGTGGGTTGAAGGGCCTCGTAACAAGATGGCAATCAGCTCCAAACTCACGTGGGATAAGGTGGCTGCTCTCATGTTAGTCCCTTGATCCTGGCAAGTCTCACAGGACTGGGGCTTCTGTTGTTCTCTCACTGCATAGACACCTGAAACATCACACGTGCACCTAACGTGAGGTTGGATATTTTCACTAGTAGGTGTTCGGGACAAAAGGCCCCCCCAAGTCTATGAAGTTTTATTCTTTTTCAGCATAAATATAACATCATCATGTTAAATCTTGGTTTCTCTGTTGTTCATTGATGCTGCAGGGTGTGGTTGCATTAACAAGCATCAACCCACTACGTTAAAAGACACAGTGTACCTGTTATACCTAAGCTACAGCAGGTCTCAGCTCTAGTCCTGTACAAATTTCCTCTCCTCCTAACACACCTGATCAGCACACAGAAGGCCTGGATGTCAGGTGATGGGATGGATCGGGTTGAATTGGGCTGGACCGGGATGTATAACTCTGGATTAAGCTGGATCAGGTGTTCTATGCCAGAGAAGCCCTGAAACTGTAGAGCAGTGACTCGTGATCACCTCTGTGTTGGAGGATATCAATAGGTGTCAGGGGGCGTCATAGTAGCATCATTTTAAATGTTTCGCCTGGCCGTGTTCAGAAGCCACAGCTGTCCTACCAGACAGCTCTGACCCAGGACATGAAATAAATTCCATCACTGAGTGCAGTCTGAACCTTGGTAACCTTATAAATCAAGCACATAATGGAAACTCAATTACACCGGGCATGGTAAAGAACCACAGAACAGCAATCAAAGATTAATGTCTATTTCTCTTTTTGTCTTTTGACCACAGTGGTGTGACCCCTTGGGTTGTAAATCAACAATTATTTGATGTGATTCCAGGCCAAGGGGTCTGACTCAAAGCAAGAATGTGTATTGTTCTCACAGCTCATATGTCACCAGTTACAAATGAAAAGTGATATTTCTGAAGAACAGGATTAATGGATATAACGCAAATACACACGGTTGTGTTCCCTTGGCAGAGAGGAAGCTATGATGTGTTTATTTACACTATATGCTCCACTTTTAGATAATATTGTATTTTATTCTAAAACAATAAGAACAGCAGGCATGACCCTTTCTCCAGAACATCTACACTCATTTGTGTGTGTTTATGTTTGATGTGTGCTCATGGTTAACCAGTGAGCTGTTACACCTTTAACACTCGTGGAGTCCTGTTGATTCCTGCCTGTGTGGAATCTCACATTCCCAGTGTGATTTCCCCACTCCGCCCCTCTTCTCCCTCCACATTCCGCGTCTCCACTGGTTGACCTGGAGTCTGTATTATTCCAGAGCATTACAATCTGTCAGTCGAGCGCCAAGAACAGGATCCCGCCACATGCTGCTGGCAACGTTAAGCAGCCGGGGGAGGTTTCCCACAGTCACTCACGCGACGCTTCACATCCGAAGCACGGAGATTACCCCCCCCATGAAGATTACTCCTCCCCGCCCCCTAGAGCTGAGCGCAGGCATGCAGGATCGGCAGGACTGGGGGTGCAGGACGAGCAGGGTGGGGA
This sequence comes from Brachyhypopomus occidentalis, assembly GCA_020368025.1. Taxonomy (NCBI): domain Eukaryota; kingdom Metazoa; phylum Chordata; class Actinopteri; order Gymnotiformes; family Hypopomidae; genus Brachyhypopomus; species Brachyhypopomus occidentalis. The sequence continues at coordinate 6,216,559 of JAGXOD010000001.1, forward strand.
TGCAGGACAGGCAGGGTGGGGGTGCAGGACAGGCAGGGTGGGGGTGCAGGACAGGCAGGACTGGGGGTGCAGGACAGGCAGGGTGGGGGTGCAGGACAGGCAGGACTGGGGGATGAAGGCTGCAGGATCTGGGGGAGGGCCGTGGGAGTGAAGGCCTCTGTGGAATCTGCTGAAGTGAAAGACAGGATCTTCTCTTTCAGACAGAACTTTGGCAGATTCCTCACCACCTATGTAATTTCCCGCCAAGGGCATACCACAGAAACGTTATGATATAATTAGCATTTTATTTTGACAGGAATAACTCACAGGTGATTAAGGGTAAAAGAAAAATAAAACAACCCAGAATTTCATGTGTTATGATATGAGTATTAGTGACATCCCTGACATCAGGTGAGACCTGCGTTATGCTACAGATGGACAAGAAACTACACATTATTTAAGGCTCCATAGAAAAGGTTTTCCACAGTCCTGTAGATTTCTGCTTCTGATTTAATGTTGACATTACTCAGACAAGACAACTAAACAAAGGAACACATCTTCCTCACAGCTGCGGGGTATTGGGAGAGTGATCACACAGGTGTGGGGTATTGGGAGAGTGATCACACAGGTGTGGGGTATTGGGAGAGTGAGCACAAAGGTGTGGGGTATTGGGAGAGTGATCACTCAGGTGTAGGTTATTGGGAGAGTGATTGCACAGGTGTGGGGTATTGGTAGAGTGATCGCACAGGTGTGGGGTTTTGGGAGAGTGATCACACAGAGGGCCTTGCAGTGTTTCTTTCTAATTGACTACCAGCTTCTTTGAAGTGCAAAATTCTGGTGATAGTATCTGAAAGCCAAATAGAGAGAGACCTCCCCCTGCAATCAGAAGAGAATAGAGGGCTGAGGTTCCCCACTAACGTCTTCTCCACTCAGAGCAGAGGTGCCATGGATGCTGAATCTCTGGGCCAGGAGGTCATCATCTGCAGATGAGACGGGAGGACAGCCTGGGTGGTGGGGGACGCCTCCTGACTCCATGGCAAGTCCAGGGGTGTTAATAAGGGGAAAAGCCCAGGATAATAGCCACCTCAGCCAGACCAGCACGGGCACCAGGCCAGCCCAGGAGAGGTACCGCTTAGTGCTACAGATACATGAAGGCCAACTGAAGCTTGAGGAACATGACGCTTCCTATGATAAAGGTTGTCAGTGTCTTCTGCTGTTTGGATGATGAAACAGGACCAGGGTCTGGAGATCAGCAGACTGGCTCATGCCATCTACAATCTGATATAATCATTATTTGATAAAACTGATCTTGAAGCATGATGAATACAGTCCTGTCCCTGGTTGATCAGTGGGCTCCATCCCTGTCTGCTGGAACTCTGAGGGGTTTCTGGGACATTTATTTGTCCTCTGGGTTAGGGTTTGGTTAAGGTTTGGTTGGGGTTAATTCTGCTTGCACAGCAGATGTGAAATTAAAACATTCAAAGCAAATTAAGAGAGACTTTTGTGTACATCCGTGTCCCTGAAAGAGCAGCCAGTCTGAATCCCAACATGCATGAGAGTCTCAGACTGACCATGTGCAGGAAGCTGTGTTTCCCAGATATTTCCATACTTAGTGTTACCCAATTTTTCCACTGGTCCTAATATTCATATTTATATTCATGAATATTTAGATGAGGGGAGATCTACTGTTTATTACTCATGAATATATAGATGAGTGGAGATCTGCTGTTTATTACTCATGAATATATAGATGAGTGGAGATCTGCTGTTTATTACTCATGAATATATAGATGAGTGGAGATCTGCTGTTTCCGAAAAGAACCTGAAGGTCTGTTTGTTCAGGGTTCTCTCTGGGTTCTGTAGTATTATACTATTAAACTTTATTGTTTTTAATGGTTCATTTAACCAGGCTTACTCTGAACTGTGTTCTTTGTCATTCTTTCCTTTTGACATAATACTATCTAAATGAACTTTTAAATGAACTTTGTAAATTGTGTTTAAAAAACATAAATATCAAACACTGAGTTTGAGCTGGTTAGTGTTTGTCAGTGATTGTTGTGTTGGTCAGGGCTGGTCAGTGTTAGTCTATAATGGTCAGTTTTAGTCTATAATGGTCAGTGTTAACCTATAATAGTCACTATTTGTCAGTGCAAGGCAGAGCCAGCTAGTGCTGATCAGAGTTGGTCTATAATTGTCAGTGCTGGTCAGTGTTAGTCTATAATGGTCAGTGCTCGTCAGTGTTAGTCTATAATTGTCAGTGCTGGTCAGTGTTAGTCTATAATGGTCAGTGCTCATCAGAGTTGGTCTATAATTGTCAGTGCTGGTCAGTGTTAGTCTATAATGGTCAGTGCTCATCAGTGTTAGTCTATAATTGTCAGTGCTGGTCAGTGTTAGTCTATAATGGTCAGTGCTGGTCAGTGCAGATGAATGTAATCCTTGTCTTATCTTCATATGAAAATGTAAAAAGTAGTTACATCTTAAAAGCAATACAGTGATGCAGAGTCTGATAAGGTTTAATAAACCCACACACACAAAGCCTAACCCATATTCCTCCCTATGGCTGTGAACTCAGATGCATGTGAAGCTATTGAATGACATTTTGGTGTGTTTTTTTTTAAACAAAAGTAAAGCCATGGCATTGTTCTTGTTCATACGGCTCTGTTTTAACCCAGCACCGCCCATTAGACAGAGAGAAAGCCTCCCACAGCAGAACTGGGAACCTCACACCAGCAGAACTGGGAACCTCACACCAGCAGAACTGGGAACCTCACACCACCAGAACTGGGAACCTCACACCACCAGAACTGAGAATCTCACACCAGCAAAACTGGGAATCCTTATCATACCTCATTCAGGTTTTCCCATGACATGATGCATTACACATACAATTACATGCTTCATCAGTGTGACTGTTGCACACTAAATATGAGCAGACAGCAAGCTAAAGGCCTTTTCATGCCTATCGCAGTGCTGCAAAGCTCATATGCTGAAAAGATCTGCAAAGATCCATTGACTGCCATTGCCAACTAAAGGAGTCTTTCTTCTTTGTCATAACCAGAGACTGAACTGTACAACAGTCACAAATGCGGTAGTAGTTTGTTTAAAGGTGGTGCAGAGGTTGACTGAAACTACATTACCTAAATTACATAAACATCCCCCCATGCCAGGCACTCAACCTTCCCACAGGTCATCAGTCCCAGAAACCCAGCTGTTCCAGGCTTGGACGACCACATTAATTACCAGATAAGCTGAATCATCTTAGAATAACATACTGTGTATTGCTTTCTTGATTTATTCATTTACTGACAGAGATACTGATCATAGCAGAACACAGGACATTTTATTTTGACACTGTTATCCTGCTGACATGGTACAGACCCAGCAGCACCCTAATGTCTGTTATCCAGAGGCAAGCACACCTGGAGGGGCCCAACACACCTGACAGGTCCCAGCACACCTCCTCAACACAGGCCTTCCCAAATCCCATAAACCTGAGGCCAGTTGCATAGTGTTGATGTTGACAGTACCAACATTTGCATTGTTCGTGTTTTCTGCTGCTGATGGCACGGCCCCCATGCTACGCTGCATCACGGCCACTGCAGGTGAACACCAGAGGTTCTATCTCTTTCCATCTCCCAGGCCTGTGGGAGACAGGAGCCCCCATAACAAATGCCTTATTGCAGCAAACCTGGTACTCTCCCACTCACTGGTTTCCCACGCCTAGGTGGCTAACTGACAACCTTGGAAGCCATTAGTCTTATTGAGAAGAGAGCGGGGAACTGGACCTCTGCTCTTGAGTGATGAGGGTAAAATACACCAGTAGCTGAATACTGGGACTTCTGTCCTGTGGGCTGCACACATCCTGGGTTTGTTGTTGCTGGGTGGGTGTGGTCATGAGTGTGATGTCGCTGGGTGGGTGTGGTCATGAGCAGGGTGTCATAATGCTGCACAGCTGTCTGAGATGATCCCATTGTTGGGGTGGACCACTGGTCGGCTGCCATCAGGACTGCTACGACCACACTATTTAATTTATCCTTCATCCTTTCATGTACTTGACTCTTTTTCTTTTCGTATTAGCTACAACAGGAACACTCTTGCTTCTGTAAGTCTGTTACCTTCATTTTTAACTTCAGATCCAAGTGAGTGAGATGAAGGACAAAGGATGCAACCTGAAGTGGCGGCCGTGAGGAGCATCAGGTACAGCCAGCACCCCCGCTGAGCATCCAGCTCCGGGCCTCGATCAAGTTCTTCAGTTCTTCCCGGTTTTCCACACAGACAGGACAGCGGAGCCATGGATGTCAAAGGGAGATGGAGTGATGGTGAACAGTAGATGATGTGACACTATCACACTCCTGCACACCCACACTGGATCTGATTGGTGACTTCCCAGCAGGACGGTCTGGAGGATGCGGACTGGGACACGTTCCAACAGCTCTGATGACACGAACGTGCTTGTGGTAGCTGTGGTGAGATTTGTTGGGAAGTGAGTGGATGATACAGAGATGTTTCTCAACCAGAAGCTGTGGGTGGATGAAACCAACCACAACGCTCTGAACTCTGACACCACTGCCTAGAATGCAGGTCAGTGCATAAGGTACCATGTACAAGGTACATAGAGTACAAGGCCACGGCATACAGAGTGTGCGGGGGGTGAGGGAGATAAAACTAGAGTTGCAGTTCCAGATTGCAGATTGCACCCTCCTGAATGGTGAATACGGACGAGTCTCTCCTGAACAAATTAAACTCCTTCTGCGCTCACTTTGAGGCACTCTGGACTTCAAGAGTTCAAATCTCGGTGGAACCTTCACTTGAATTTTCAAACCTGAAAAGAGGTATTAGTAGAGCCAGACATACCTACAAGCTGACTGTTGAGGAACACTTACAGAACTCCAACCCCTGCTGCATGTGGCATCCAGACCCTCACCTCCAACCAACCCCTCATGCAGCAGCACCTCTCCCCAAAACCTCCCTACCCCTCATCCAGCAGCACCACAGTAACCGGACATATCAGGGACAATGATGAAGCAGCCTACAGGGAGAAGATTCAGCACCTAGCAGCATATCAACACAGATAAAACACATAGATCGTTGTGGACTACAGGAAAACCAAATGCACACACACTCCTGTCACGAGGTAGAACATGTCTCCAGCTGTCACGAGGTAGAACATGTCTCCAGCTGTCACGAGGTAGAACATGTCTCCAGCTGCCACTAGGTAGAACTCCAGCTGTCAGAGAACATGTCTCCAGCTGTCACGAAGTAGAACATGAACATGTCTCCAGCTGTCACGAGGTAGAACATGTCTCCAGCTGTCACATGGTAGAACATGTCTCCAGCTGTAGTAGAACATGTCTCCAGCTGTCACCAGGTAGAACATGTCTCCAGCTGTCACGAGGTAGAACATGTCTCCAGCTGTCACTAGGTAGAACATGTCTCCAGCTGCCACTAGGTAGAACATGTCTCCAGCTGTCACGAGGTAGAACATGTCTCCAGCTGTCACGAGGTAGAACATGTCTCCAGCTGTCACGAGGTAGAACATGTCTCCAGCTGTCACGAAGTAGAACATGTCTCCAGCTGCCACGAGGTAGAACATGTCTCCAGCTGTCACGAAGTAGAACATGTCTCCAGCTGTCACGAGGTAGAACATGTCTCCAGCTGTCACGAAGTAGAACATGTCTCCAGCTGCCACGAGGTAGAACATGTCTCCAGCTGTCACGAGGTAGAACATGTCTCCAGCTGTCACGAGGTAGAACATGTCTCCAGCTGCCACTAGGTAGAACATGTCTCCAGCTGTCACGAGGTAGAACATGTCTCCAGCTGTCACGAGGTAGAACATGTCTCCAGCTGTCACGAGGTAGAACATGTCTCCAGCTGTCACGAGGTAGAACATGTCTCCAGCTGTCACGAAGTAGAACATGTCTCCAGCTGTCACGAGGTAGAACATGTCTCCAGCTGCCACTAGGTAGAACATGTCTCCAGCTGTCACGAGGTAGAACATGTCTCCAGCTGTCACGAGGTAGAACATGTCTCCAGCTGTCACGAGGTAGAACATGTCTCCAGCTGTCACGAAGTAGAACATGTCTCCAGCTGTCACGAAGTAGAACATGTCTCCAGCTGTCTTGAAGTAGAACATGTCTCCAGCTGTCACGAGGTAGAACATGTCTCCAGCTTCAAGTTCTTTAGCACCCACATCATGGTGGGTGCTGTGTGCGCAGAGCTGCTTGAAAGTTTGGGAACCACCCAGACATGGTCAGACAGATTTTTTAATAATCTTTTAAAATGAACATCCAACTCCAGGCCTTCCAAATAAGGGTCACAGAAATATATATAATTTTTCATTATTTATTCAACAAAAGTAATTTTTCTCTCAAAAACTGAAAATTTGCCAAGTGCAAAAGTATGTGGACTCTTTAAGTCAGTAGCTTGGGGCACTTCCTATTGCAGCCATTACTTCAACCAAACGTCTTCTGTAGCCACAAATGAATGTTTCACGGCTGCTTTTTGAGATTTTTGCTCACTCTTCCTTGCAGAACTCTGCCAGTTGAGGGAGGTTGGAGGGACATCCGGCATGTACCGCCCACTTCAGATCTTGCCACAGCATTTCTATGGGATTGAGGTCAAGACTTTGACTGGGCCAGTCAAGAGTGCAAATCTTTCTCTTAAACCGTTCCTTGGTAGTTTTGCTTGAATGCTATGGGTCATTGTCTTGATGCATAATCCATTTCCGTCCTAGCTTCAACTCCCTGACCGATGGCAGGAGATTCTGGTCATTTGTTGATAGGCCTGGGAATTGATGGTTCCCTGGATAATATGGAGTTGTCCAGGTCCAGATGCAGAAAATTAGGCTCAGACCTTCACAGTCCCACCACCATGCTTCACTGTTGGGAGGAGGATTATATGCAGTGTTGACTTTTCACGAAACATTGTGCCTGTGATTGTGACCAAATATTTCAATTTTGGACTCAGAGAATGCACTTCCACAAAGCCTCTGGTTTGTCCAAGTGCTCCCTGGCAAAGTTTAAACGGGCAATGTTCTTTCTTGAGAGTCGAGGCATCCATCTAGCAACCCTCTCATGAATGACACATCTATTGATTTTTCACCGGATTGTAGACGCATGTACCAGGTGTCAGAGGTCTGAATTATTATTTTTCTGGTGCTTCTTGGTGTAAGTTTTGATGGCTGTCCATTTCTGGGCAGAGTTGCGGTGATGCTGAGTGCCCTCCATTTGTAAATCATTTGTCTTACAGTGGATGGATGGAGCTGGAATCTAGAGATGGTCTTGTAGGTTTCCCCAGACTGATGGGCTGTCACCACCTTCTTCCTGATGTTCTCAGATGTCTCCTTTCCTCTCGGCATTGTTGATCTGTGTGCTTTACGCCTTGGCACGACAGTGGTTTGGTTGATTTCCCTCAAATATTTGTGGCTCAAATATTTTCCCAAGGACGTCTCATTTGACTCATTAATTAATTGATTACTTGAGCACTCACATGTGTTTCACCTGAGTCTTTTACCTAAATGACTTTACCAATGCAGCTGTGGTTCATTTACTTTTGCACATGCACCTCACACATTTCCTTCAAAATAAGTAAATGGAACTGATGAACATAAACCTGACATTTTATATACAAAAACCGGCGATGATAAAACAACCCATATATATATATATATATATATATATATATATATATATATATATATATATATATATATATATATATATATATGTATGTATTTCTTTGCCTGTACATGTACTGAGCAACAACAATAAAGTTGAATCTATCTATCTAACTGTGCTAATGGTGTTAACTCTGCCAACAGCGCTGAAGATGCAGCCAGATACACATGTCAAAGTACAACGATGCTTCTCCATCATTGAGAGACGTGAAGAAAGTGTTTATGGGAGTGAACACCAGGAAAGCAGCAGGACCAGATGGGATCTGTGGTCATGTTCTCAACGCCTGCATGGCCCAGCTGGCTCTGGTATTTACAGACATTTTTAACCTCTCTCTGACGCTGGGCATTGCTCCAGCGTGTCTGTAATCGTTCCTGTTCCAAAGAAACCCCAGCCAGCCTCTCTCAGTGACAAACGCCCAGTGGCCCTCATATCAGTTCTGATGAAGTGCTCTGAAAAGCTAGTCAGAGACTTCATCACCTCTTCACGGACAGACTCCACGTTCCCCCTACAGTTTGCATTCTGCCACAAACGTTACACAGAAGATCACAGATCGCCTCACACAACACTGACTCACCTGGACACTAGAAGGGGTAATTATGTATTTAAAATCCTGCTTGCTGATTACAGCTAATTGGATTTCACACCTTGCAGGACCTGTCGTGGTCTTTTCCATGTCGGCTCCCTGGTGCTTTCCGAGGTTCTGCAACATCCTCATGGGGAACATCACAGCCTGGTTTGGGTTTAGAACCATGCAGGGCAGGCAGAACAGAACAGGCAGGCTCTCCAGTGCATGGTGCTCTCAGCTGAGCTCACTATTCACACTGAGCTTCCTAAACTACAGGCCTTCTCCTTTAAAGGGAGCGTCCTAACCTGCAGGCCTTCTCCTTTAAAGGGAGCTGGACTATGGCCAGGAAGACTGTGAGACACCCTAGCCATCCCAACAATAGACAGTTCTCACAGTGGAGGTCAGGAAAGCACTTCAAACAGAGAGGATAAGGATGAGCTTCTTCCCACACACCACCCAGGACAACCTCACACACTGAAGTCTCTCACTACCACACACACATACACACTCACACACCCACTCATTGCACATCCACTCTGCACTTTACTCTCCACTATCCTCACCCCCACGCGACACAGCACTGTTTCACTTGGTGAGTTGACTAAACGCACAATGGCACCAGGTTTCATGACAACGATGCCATATTGTTTGCATCTCATTGGTCGAGGCCTGTTTATGGTGTTTTAGGGATATAGTACTGAGTACTGCACATTCTCTCACAGTATATCTGTGTGTTATGATCCTGATGAGAAATGGGTCACAGGTTTGACTGAACTTGACACTGAACCTTAAGAGCTGGTAAGAGGAGTGCGTAAATCCAAGATGGATTCCTTTGTTGCAGAGAGCTTGGGGGGTCCTTGTTTGGCCTGGCTGAGGGAACGGCAGTGGCCACTGGCCACATGTCAGTCAAAGGCCGTCCTGAAGGCAGGAGGGAGGCTGGGAGAGAAATGTAAAGGGCCTCTAGCCATTTATCCACTGAGGACTTCTCTTCCCCTCAATAACTCCGCTCTTTGCAAGTCTGCCAAGGGCTTTGTTCCCGGTTTCTTAAGGCTTTGGTCAGTGCTATGTGACCTCTGACACTGAGGTCTTTGTGTCACTGGATGGTGTTTATGGTCCTGAATCCTCTGAACTTTTTTTTCCTTTATTTTCTTTAACTTTGCAAGTTGAGAAGGGGAAGAGAGGGCAATCTGTTTTCCCCCAGCTCAACCTCCAGGGTCTCGGCAAGGCCCTGCTGTAAAGGCAGGAGCAACCAGCCCCCCGTAACCTGCCACCAACCCGCACAGGGCTAAATCTGCGTCCTGCATTGTCCCGCAACACTGCAGAGCAGCTCACACACAAGAGCCAAATGGCTCAATGGCAACAAAAGCCCTGGAGATCCACATCCAGTTTTACTACAGAAACGTTCACATGCAAACACACACACACACCCACACACACACACATGCACACACACACACACGCATATAATAACAAAAAACATTGATATCTTCATGGATTCCCTGATCAACAACATTATTTAGAATGTATTTTATATTACAATAGCATGAATATGACATGAGTCATCTTAACAGATCACCTTAACAGATTGGCCCAGCAAGGGATCACAGATTCTCAACTAGAGGTGCTTTTAAGTCCCAAAAATATAAAACACTGGTGTCCTGCTTCTGTCTGTTGAAGATAACACACACACTGTTGTTCCACCTGTAGTGGATGTTTGCAGTGTGCTTCATGTCTGCAACTGAGGCTACAGTAGATACTCATCTCCACACATGCAACTCTGAATGCAGGAATGAACAATCCCAAACACACAGAAACACTCCTCAGCTGCCCATTCAATTTGTATTATGCTCAGACAATGAACCAATTACAAATCTATTTCATTAGAACAGTTGTTCAAGACCTGTGACTTTGGGTATATGCCTCTGAGTATGAAGAACTGGCTGGTAAAAGGAAGACTTCATGAGTTAGCACATCATGTAACCAGTACAGAGCTAACCAGTACAGAGCTAACCAGTACAGAGCTAACCAGTACAGAGAGCATGTGTGTGTCTCACAGTTTAACCTGGAGGAATATAAGGGAGTTCTCACTTTTATTTTTTCACATTGGTTATTTCCGAATGTTAGTCGTTTCCAATTTCGCCCAACATTTTACTGATTCTCCCCCATCACGCAACAACATGAAGCTAGTTACACTAGCTAATTCAAGGCCCTGGTTATTGTATTTATTTAAAATGATACTGATGGTGAATAGTTAGCTAGATAGCTCACTAATTTTCACAGGGTTAGCTGCAGACATGCCCAAATAAATACACAGCTGTGTCTTAAATTATGCAGGGTGTCTTTGTTAGCTAAGCATCAAAACAAATGTGCCCGCTTGCCTTAACCTGGTAGGATAGTTAGCCAGCTAACACTCTCTACACCTGACCTGTTTAACACCTGCTACTTCCATGTGGCGTGAGTGACATTTCATTTTGGCGCTTATGTTAATAGGTCAGCACTTTCACACGGGCTGCGTGACCAGAGAAACTCAGACTGGGGTCTTTGGCTAAAAGTAGCCAAAAGGTTTTTCAAAGTGTGCACAAAATTCAAAACCTTTCACTAAATGACTTTAAAAAGTGTGCACACTAATGCCAAAGGTGCATTTTGTTGAATACAATGTGTGTGATGAATACTGTCAAAATGTGCTTCAGGCCTCTCATTTTTTCATTGGATGCTATACTGCGTTGATGACATTCTTTCCTTCTTCTACCTCCTCAGAAATATCTTGTGGATACAGAATCCTGGAATCCTGTATGACTTGTACCTTTTCTTCAAGAAATCAGCAAATTCTCCTCAGACATTATAAGGATAACATGGACACTATGGAAGGTATTGTCTTTTCCCCTGTGTATATACCTAGACTGTTCATCATCAAGAGACTGTAGAAGAACTTGGTCAGATTAAGCTTTCAGTCCAGAAGCACTTCTGAGAGCTCTGTACTGACTTTAGTGTCTGACATTATTCAGAAAATCAAGCCTTTAAACACATTATCAAAAGCAGGTGCCCTGAGCGTTACTCAGAAGGCATCAACATTCTTTAAAGACAATTTCACATTCCTTGAACCTGTTGAGTATGTTCTTGATGTAGTAGATCTAGATGTAGTACTTCAAGTGGCAAAGGATTATAGTGCTTCTGGTGTTAGGATTCTGTTATTTACTTCATTGTTTACTTCATACTTACATACGAATGACCTGATAAGAGTCTAGGCAGGGCTGTGAACACTCTCTGTGGGTTTTGGCTATAGCTGGTCATAAATATCACTGAAACGCAGACGTTTGGTCAAAGGTGTTGTAAATTAGGAGTGAGTGGGTTGGAGTATCTCTCAGCACAGACATGTGAGAACAGGAAGGGCAGGAAGGACAGAAGCAGAGGGGCATTTCAGGTTTTTTTATGGACTGCTCAGAAATCACACAGCCCCGTACAGCTGAGACTATGGGCTTCTATGGGCTTCTCATACACAAGACTGGATTGCCAGGCAGGAATCATGTCGTGTCTGACAGCAGTTGTCACATTTTTTATTATTAATGTTATTATCACACAAAGTCTGGAATTACTCCATTTTCTTATTCATCAGTTGGATGAAGATTCCTCGTTTATGCACACACTTTGTTTGACAAATACCACACACTGCTGTCTTTATGCTAAAATATCTTCTCCCATTTTGTTCACCCTACAAACAGTACAGTACACCTCTGATCAATTGGTTACATTTGTAAAATTGTCAGTACGGATCACTGGAATCCTGTCACAAAGCCTTGTGTAATGAGTAATTCCAAGTTAAAACAGAACTAGAGCCCATATCCCAAGCCACAGTTACATAATACCATCCCCTATATGCTGCCACCACACATGGATTCAGATTAACACTGATGACTAGTCTGTTAGTTGGGTCTGTCAGAAACAATCACACGTGCTAAAGTGTCTCCTGTGATCAGCTGATCACCCACTGAATAGAAGCTGTCTGATCTATGAACAGTGCTTGGGGTTCTAAAGCAGCGTTTCATAACATCTTTTGAAACAACCTCTTTCACACTTGGCCTATCTTCCCGTGTACCCAGCCTGAAACAATTTGCATGAGCAAGTTCACAGGAAAAGTTATGAAAGTAGTGACAGTTCGTGCTACGGTTAGCTGTTGTGTTCATGCTTTTGTTTTTGTTTTCAACTTCATTAACACAATCCAATGAAATCTTTTTTGCTTGTGTTTTTTCGTGTATTTATTTTTGTGACATTCCTCTTGCTTACCCTGGTCCTGTGGTAAGATTCCTGAAAGACTGTCTGATTCACTGTCAAGCCTTAAATGACACTTTTCTACAGCGGTGTATGTACGTACACTATTCATAAAGTACAGGCACTGGCTTAACTTCATATTGTGTTTAGACAAAACAACAAATTATTTCCACATAAAGCACATCTGGAAGTCACTCTGCATAAGGTCGTCTACCAAACCCTGGGAAGAGAAGCCCTGAGGAGCATCAGGACACAAGGATTTCTGAACCATTCTGAGATCTCTCATCTCTGTTCTTGGGTTTACAAGTGTTGATGTGTTTATTTCACACACCCATACATCTTAACTGAATTGGTAATTAGTGAAATACAAACCATTTTGCCTTCAGTGCTAATTAGCCAAAACATAATGTGAGAAGAGAGACTGCAGGCTGTTAACGAGTGATTACTCAGAGCTATTCTATAACAAAATGAAGTTTGGCATTTAACCAATTTTTCTTACTCTTATTTTCACTCTGTCATGGAGGAGAAATATGAGAGCAAATATAGTGTGTAGGATGTGGTATTTTTATTTTGGTGGTCAGACATTTATCTCACTGTGCTCCATAGCAAGCCGTCATAGACATACGTTATTTGTGTGATAAAACCTTTATACATTGTCAGTTCTACATTGTCCAGGCGACTGCTGACTTTGCAGTATATAACTAAAGTTTCTTGTTTGTCAGAGGGGATATATTGGTGGTTTCGTGTGTCATTCAAAACATACTGATAGCAGCTGCTTACTGAAAAGAAAAGGGCCTGGCTTGCAGATAATTGGTATTCTAGGGTTGCCAGGTTTTATAATCCCCATTTCTATATCCTGCTGCGTGATGTTTTTCCTGGACAGCATGAGTGTGGTATCTGTGAAAGGCCCATGACAAATTCAGCTTCTTTAAAAACTGAATGTGTGAACTAGACAATAATAGACTAAACCTGTAGAGCCGACACCGGGTGTGTTTATTGTTAAAGCTATCCCGCTGTAATGTTTAACACAATCTGTGGAGTCCCATCTTTGAATGATGCAATACAATTAAAGCGATTGTTACAGCTCCTCATATTTGGTATGATACCTTCACAGTGATCGTTATAGTGACTACAGACCATTTGTACTGTCAGTAGTTCTATAGCACTTTGTTTCCACAGCTCAGTCAGTTGTGTATTGCTTCTTGCTGGGGAACTCAGCTACTGACCACCAATGTAAGGACACGTCTGGGGATCTCAGGTACTGATCACCAGTGTAAGGGCACGTATGGGGATCTCAGGTACTGGTGGGACCACCAGTGTAAGGACATGTCTGCTGAACTTCGGCTCTGTGAGAAGCTGATCTGGACAGGATAGCTGCATGTCTGTAATGCAGAGATTAATTGAATAAATTTTTTTATCTAAGGTCTCTGTCGGAATACTCAGCATCTTAATGTTTTTCATATGAACTAATGATATAACAATAGGATCACAGTGATATAACAATGGGGGGAAATCAACAGCAGACTGTATGTGCGGAGCTCAGAAAACCTGGGCCTCAAAGGAACCTTCTTCTCATGGTAAGGGGAACTTGGAACTGTTGGGGGTGTTATGAGAAATGAGTGCTTCCATATGCCTGGTTTATCCTCTGTGTGTGTGTGTGTGTGTGTGTGTGTGTGTATGGGGGGTTGGCTGACATTTTCCAGCCTGGGGGTGTCTCCTGTGTTCCAGTTTTTCTGGGCGTGGGGAGGAAGGGGTGAGGTGGCAGTGTGGTGTGGTCTGGACGTTCCCCCTGAGCTGCTGATCCTCCTGAATGTGGGGATGTGGGGGCTCCTTTCAAGGCCACAGACCCAGAGTCTGTCCCCCAGCCCAACACCAGGCCATTCAGCAGCTCTCTGAAAGGCAGCCTGTCAGATTAGTGACGTTTTAGCTGAGCTGTTGTGATGCAAACAAGCTCCCCCATGCTTGGCCTGCTTCACCTGTAGCTTCGGGGACGTGCCAACACACACAAACACACACGCGCGCACACACACACAGTCTTGCACACAGTCTCACACACACACATACACAGTCACACACATTCTCTCTCGCACACACCCCCACAAACGGACACACGCGCACATAGACAACACACACACACAACTTCAATTAGCTCTAGAGCTCTAGATTGTTGAACCCTACAAAGTGTAAAAACATATTTCTATTAGAAAATGAAAGTGATTTGTGATCTGTAAGACCCTCTTACAGAAAAATATGGTTAATTGGTGTGTCTGCATGTCAATGTGATCAAAGAAGTGAGGTAAAGCTCTGTTAATTTATGGCTGACACTTAAAGTCACAGTGAGAGGTTGTCCTCACATCTCCCCTGTTAAAACATTTAACTTACCATTTCACACACACACACACACACAAACATTGCAGCCTATCCTGCATTTTTTACAGTGTGTTTGTGTGTGTGTGAATGGAGGTTGAGAAAAAATAATTAAAGCAAAATTGAATGAGAAGCAGAGAAGAATGGAGTATGGGTGAGAGAGGTAGAGAGGAAGAGGGAGAGAGAGAGATGGAGAGGGAGAGAGAGAGGAAGAGGGAGAGAGAAAGATAGAGAGAGAGGGAGAGAGAGAGGAAGAGGGAGAGAGGGAGAGGGAGAGAGAGGAAGAGGGAGAGAGAGGAAGAGGGAGGAATAGAGAGAGGGAGAGAGAGAGGGAGAGAGAGGGAGATGGGAGAGGGATAGAGAGGGTTAGAGAGAGTGAGAGAGAGAGAGGGAGAGGGAGAGAGTGGGGGTGTGAACTCTGAAGGGAGGTGTGATGTGCAGAAGGTTGAAGGCTGTGGGTTCTCTGGGGGTCACTCTTCCCCAGCAGGGTCAAACAGCCACACAGGCAGGGGGCCCTTGGCTAACCAATCTCACTGGCCTGTCCACCAGCTCCAACACTTCCATCACCTGCACCACCTCAACCATCTCACCTCCTTACATCTGAGCGAGAGCTGGGACAGGAGGGCCCAATGCACACCAACATCATACCACTAACACAGAAAACAACCACCATGCTTTCAACTGTGAGAGCGAGAGAGAGAGAGAGAGGGAGACATTGTGGTGTGTGTGAGAGAGATATTGTGGTGTGTGTTTGTGATTGTGTTCTTGAGAGAGAGATTGTGGTGTGTGTTTGTGACTGTGTGATTGTGACTGTGTGTTTGTGACTGTGTGCTTGTTACTATGTGCCTGTGACAGCCTTTGTAAAGAGAGCATTAGCAGTCTCCCATGCACTGTAAAGCTGTTTGCCAAGTGACTGCATTCCACTGATAAGACCTCATACTGTACTCTCCTCTGCATACCTATACTGTGCTGCAGTATATCTGTAGGTTAAGCTCTAATAAAGAGTTATGTATTATTTTGGTTTAGTACATAACAGCAGAACAAGCACATCAATGAGATTCTATAAGAACAGAGCACACACATCAAACAATAGAACAGATACATCACAAACATGTCTATAACACATCTATAAGAACCGAATACCAAACATTTATGATCAGCATGTGTTGTATCAGTGGGGAGGTGCAGGAAATTACAGTACAATGACAGTACAATGGCTCCATGGCAGGACAACAGTATCATGTTTCCTTCCTGATTGTCATGTCATGTTAATCTTCTGCATTTTGAAGATCATATAGACAATAGGCTGGAACAGAACCAGGAGACATCTGGCTAAGTTGACACATCATCATGGTGATAACAGGTCTATTCTAGAGACATTAGGTCTGTTCTAGATACATAATTTCTGCCCCACAGATATCAGGTGTGCTCTAGCATCAGCAGATGTTTCTAGAGCATTGCTTCTGTTCTACAGACATCAGGTCTGTTCTAGAACATCATTTCTGTTCTATATACATCGTCTGTTAGGATTAGATGAAGAGTTTGGGGGCAGAACGCTGAAGGATCTGCCACCCATGGATGTGTGTCTGGTCTGAGGAACAGCATGAAGTCCAGATTTGGAAGATCTCAGTGTGCGAGAGATAAACAGGAGAGATAAACGATAAACAGGAACGAGACTACAGAGATCTTTGATGGTCAGTCGTAGATTCTTGTTTTTAATCCATGAAATGATGAGGAGCCAGTGAAATCGCTGGAGAACAGGTGTACTATGTGCTGGTGAACAGGTGTAGTATGGGCTGGAGAACAGGTGTATTGTGTGCTGGAGAACAGGTGTATTGTGTGCTGGTGAACAGGTGTATTGTGTGCTGGTGAACAGGTGTAGTGTGTGCTGGTGAACAGGTGTAGTATGTGCTGGAGAACAGGTGTAGTATGTGTTGCTGAACAGGTGTGGTTTGTGCTGGAGAACAGGTGTGGTATGTGCTGGAGAACAGGTGTAGTATGGGCTGAAGAACAGGTGTAGTATGTGCTGGTGAACAGGTGTAGTATGGGCTGTAGAACAGGTGTAGTATGTGCTGGTGAACAGGTGTAGTATGGGCTGGAGAACAGGTGTAGTATGTGCTGGTGAACAGGTGTAGTATGGGCTGAAGAACAGGTGTAGTATGTGCTGGTGAACAGGTGTAGTATGTGCTGTAGAACAGGTGTAGTATGTGCTGGAGAACAGGTGTAGTATGTGCTGGAGAACAGGTGTAGTATGTGTTGGTGAACAGGTGTAGTATGTGCTGGAGAACAGGTGTAGTATGTGCTGGAGAACAGGTGTAGTATGGGCTGTAGAACAGGTGTAGTATGTGCTGGAGAACAGGTGTAGTATGTGCTGGAGAACAGGTGTAGTATGTGCTGGAGAACAGGTGTAGTATGTGTTGGTGAACAGGTGTAGTATGTGCTGGAGAACAGGTGTAGTATGTGCTGGAGAACAGGTGTAGTATGGGCTGTAGAACAGGTGTAGTATGTGCTGGAGAACAGGTGTAGTATGTGCTGGAGAACAGGTGTAGTATGTGTTGGTGAACAGGTGTAGTATGTGCTGGAGAACAGGTGTAGTATGTGCTGGAGAACAGGTGTAGTATGGGCTGTAGAACAGGTGTAGTATGTGCTGGAGAACAGGTGTAGTGTGTGTAGTCTGCTTGGTAGATGTAAGATCTTGAGCTACTGAGTTTGGGATCTACTGAAGGTGGTTTTTCAGTTCGAGAGGGAGACCATAGAAAAGAGAGGAACCGGAGTCAAGATGCTTCAGTATATCAAAATCAATCAAAATTTAGTTGTATAGCGCTTTTTACAACAGTTGTCTCAAAGCAGCTTTACAAGTGTCCGGCCCCCAGTGAGCAAGCCATGTGATGTATATGTGATGTACCACTGGAATACAACTGCAGTACATGCTGGTTAACTCGCAAGAAGACATTAAGTTGCTCAGGGGTAATTGTTCAGTGTACATTGAATTGATAGCTAGACAAGAACAGCAAGTTCACATACATCCAAAGTGGGGCCAGTTCACGGACCCCAATGGTGATTCCCCGCAGCTCTGCAGTTCTGTCTAGCACTGAGCTCGATCCGCGTTCAGGAAATCACTCCGATATGAACTGACAGAGCAACAGCCAGTCAGAGCCAAATTCCTGGGCTGCCGTCTGTGAGACAGGCAGGACAGCATTGAGAGAGGGCTTGGCAAGGCTGCTGAGGTGGGGAGCTTCCCCACAGGGGTCTAAGAGTGGGAGTCTGTGAGAAATGCCCTTTAGCCTGTCACCTCTCAATGGTGCTCCCGGAGATCTGCTGGCTCTGCTGGCCAAGAGAAGACTGACACGCTGAGCTGGATCAGTCGGGTCACATCCCTGGGTGTTTGGGCCCCAGCTGTGCTTTCTGGGAGCTGAGTCGTCACACCACAGAGCAAGGACCCATTTTCATGACGATGGCCTTTAAAAGCCACAGACCCATGCCAGGTCCCAGCTGTGGAGCGTTGGGGGGAGCGGTGGAGGTGAACGCACTGACACTACACTACGTTTATTGGAGGGGGTTAGTGAAAACACTGATTGCAAGTTATTTTCTTGTTATACTGATTGCAAGTTATTTTTTTTTTATTAGTTTCCTCTGTAATGTAAAACATCTGACAAATGTATGAAAGACAGAAAAGGTGATCTCTCAGGGCTGGAGAGTGGGGGAGAAGACAAATAGCTTCTGCCCTCAAACTCCCAAATTTAGCATTTCCATCTATTTCTACACATTTATTCACATTTCTATTCCCCATAGTTTACAGAATATTGGCGATGTGGTGACCATGTGACAGACAACCCCAGTCTCCTCTGCTGCTGGTCCATGGTTGGTTGTGCACTGTGTATGTGTCAGCATGTACAAACATTGCTCCAGCTACAATCTTTCACAAGCCTGTTGAATGATTTCACTTGTGAGCTCTCACTTTTACAAGCAGAAAGTAAAAAGAGATCGCACGCATCTAGAGATCTCACTCATCTAGTCTGACAGCCAGAAACACTAGCAGATCTGCAGGCCAGG
Organism: Brachyhypopomus occidentalis; assembly: GCA_020368025.1. Classification (NCBI taxonomy): domain Eukaryota; kingdom Metazoa; phylum Chordata; class Actinopteri; order Gymnotiformes; family Hypopomidae; genus Brachyhypopomus; species Brachyhypopomus occidentalis. The sequence goes on from JAGXOD010000001.1 coordinate 6,235,465, forward strand.
GAACCTGTCATGGAACTTTTTCTAAATGTTTTAGGGCAACATCTTTCTGGAAGAGATCTTAAACAAAAAGAAAAATGTACAGTTCAGGGATGATGGGTAATCTTGGGGGAGCAGCGCAGTGTCCACAGACTTCACCCATCACTGTTCCATTTTGGGGATACCTTCCCTTTGTGGAGATCCCCTTTTGCACTGAACAGGTATCTCCAAATCACAACATTGCTATAACCACCTACGAAGGTGATAGTGCCTTGCAGTATTCCTTCACATATAGACAGCCCTGTACTCCTACCCACAGCCACACCTCCTACCCATAACCACACCCCTTACCTACCTCTGTGAGGCATGCTGTGAGATCAATCCAGGACACAGGGCTCAGGTGTGGTGGGTGATTAGTCCAGCACTGAGGGGTTAGGTGTGGTGGCCGATTAGTCCAGCACTAAGGGGTTAGGTGTGGTGGGTGATTAGTCCAGCACTGAGGGGTTAGGTGTGGTGGGCGATTAGTCCAGCACTGAGGGGTTAGGTGTGGTGGGCGATTAGTCCAGCACTGAGGGGTCAGGCTTGGTAGGTAATTAGTATAACCCAGAGGGGTTAGGGGATCAGACGTTGCAGATTAGTCCAGCACAGAGGATTTTGGCATGCTGGGGGATTAGTCCAGCACAGAGGAGCCAGGTGTGCTGTGGGATTAGTCCATGTAGGATGAAAGATAGGGGCTCAAGTGTGCAGGCTGTAGCCCGGGCCCCCAGGGGCCCTCGCGTCTGTCATGTGCAGGCATGTGTTGCTGTGCAGTTTCATAGTAACGTGTGTGAGGGACGAAGGGCAGGCAAAACAGCCTGGCGCTGTTGGGATGCTGGGGGGGGGGCTCTCACTTCCCAGCCCCATACGCTTCAACTAAAACAGTCTAATCACATTCTCACAGGCTTTACACACTCCAGGGATTAATGCATTAGAGGATTCTGCTATTGACAGAGAGATGGGATGAGCATAATTTGTGAGAAGGTAATTCAATTACATGAGTACAATTACATGACCATTACAAATGCAATACCCTTAGAGTTTCATTTTTGTTATTTTTATTGTTTTTATTCATGATCATTAAACGTGTGGGTTACTGTGCTCTGCTCTGGGAGGGGTGTGGAGAGAAGTGTGCCGTATGTCCTCCATGGAGCAGGTGGGGACTGACCTCTGACCCTGAGCTCCATCACAGCTCCATCACAGCAGCAGGACACAGAGGCATGGTTCTGCTGAACAGAAACCTGGACTTTGATCGCCCCTTCTGGAACGGGACAGCCGGACGTAGCTGCACAGAATTCCAGAACATTGTCATCCTAGTAATGGTCATGTAATTGTACTCAGGTAATTGAATTACCTGCTTTCACTCAAATTTTGAAAGGCACAAATTATGCTCATCTTATCTGTCTGTCAATAGCAGAATCTGCTGTGGTCTGGATTACAGTTCCAGTGCTAGTAGGGATGTGCACTCTGGGCTTGCAGCTTTCTGGAGCTTTTCTGGAGCTTTTCTGGAGCTCTTTCTCCAGCTGTCAGTGCTACTAAGGGTTTTACACTGCACTCTTTCTCTGGGCACACACACACACACACACACACACACATGTGGTTATGGGGACATGTGACCCTCGCACCACATGTGATGTGTTCATTACATACAGGGGTCAGAGGTTAGGCCTGTGTTTCCTGTTCATACAGCGCATGGTTTCATGTGATTGGAGGCACCAGAATGCAGATCCTAACAATGGTGTTCCTCTGTTGCTCACTGTTCACTGCAGTGTACACTCTACCTGCCACCAGCAGGTCTGAGACCAGAGCTTATGAGTGACTCAGAAGAGAAGCGCCGCGATCAAATGATCAGGGATCAGTGTGTGACCAAGAGCTCTTCCAGCAGAACCAACGGTGTCGCAGATGCCACCACCCACCTTCCGCAGCGATGACCTCCAAACTCTGCATCCTCTACTTCATGTGCACGTCGAAAACATTTGTTTTCAGTGTTGTTGAGCTGACACACCTTAGCATATACTAGAGCTAACATTCCTCATGACGCCCACACAAACCACAACATCATTTCCCACCTAGTTGTCTTTGTGTGTTCACCTGTGCGCGTGTTCACAGTGTCTTGTGTGTTTTTGCATGTGTGTGGAGAAAATGTCGGTTTTGTAACCTCTGAATGCTTATGGCTCAGTGTGTTGGGGATAAATGAATTGAATATATTTTCAGATGTTCTCCTGTGACTCTACTGAGGTGGGAGCAATGGTGGGGTGGCACTAGTCTAGTCATTGTCTGTGTGTGTGTGTGTGTGTGTGTATGTGTGTGTGTGGGGGTGGGTGCATGTTGTACTGTTGTACGTATGTGTCTGTGTATGTGGGTGTGGGTGCGTGTATATGTGTGTGTGTGAATGCTTCGGCATGTGCATGACCTCCACTAGCAGCTGAGGAATGCTGTGGTTGTTCATTTCATTCATTCATAAAACACACACACACACACACACACACACCAGCACTAGACAGACGCAGCATAATTAATCCTGCACTACACACAACCTCCTCTTTTTCTCTGGCTCCTCTGTTTGTACACAGCACTAACAGCACAGCCACAAGTGTATGTGCGACCTATCCACATACTGGCCGGCTATTTTAAACTCGTAGTTGGGTCGTAGCTCAAATCTGAGCTGTTTTAGTTACAATCAGTCTGGATGTAATGACTTTCCCATCTGTGCGCAGTCAGTAAGTTAGATGGTCAGAGGCGCCGTTTCCGGCGAACACGTGGGGACCATTAGAGGAGACGCTAAATCACAGAGCATTTTTTTTTATAGACTTTTGTACACTCCGCTGCTGTTTGTAGTAATGGGCCATTATGGGCAGGTCTGCCGTTTGAACACTGTTGTGTTTCGCCAGGTCACGGCACCCTCCCTTTTGTTTTGTGGCACTGACACTCCAAAAATGCAGAAATAAATGTTGAAATGCATTTGAATGCTCCAAAACTGCCGGAATTTATTCACTTATTTCCTCACTGGCCCAAATGTGCAGTTAATACTAAATATTTTCACACCTGCACATTTCCTTGAGATTAAGCCCTTTCCCATATTTCGAGGAGGATTATTAACTAACATCAAACGCTAATAGCTGATGTCTGACCTCACCTGGGAAAATGTACCCCCATAAAAGTGCCAAGCTGTCATGCTAATTTGTGCTTCGCGAACCCTCTGGAATGGCATCCTAGACCCTGGGCGGGCTTGCTTCACCAGGGGTCCACCCCTCTAGGAGGACGGTCCCCTGGGTTGTGTTTACTCTGCAGGCTGTAATTCTTCAGATCTGAACACAGGAGGATTGATGTGTGTTTGGCTGCACCGAATTCTGGCCACATGTGTGCAGTGTAGCATGTAGATTCAGTCAAACGAGAGAAAAGAGCAGCAATATAAACCTGAGGTCCTGGTCTCACAATAGAATGGGTCTCCTACATCTGCAGTGCAATGGCTGAGCGTTCTGCTGCTTGAAGCAAATGTCCTGTCACACAAGTGTCAGGTATACACAGGTTTGTCCTGATAAAGGCCTCTGACTGGTTACTCTCTCCCAGTTTTTCAGGCATCTCAAACATCCACAGAAGTGTTGAGAGCGCACAGCAAGGCTCTCACCCAAACTGCTCTGCTTCCTGGGAAACGTCTTTCATCTCGTCCACCCCCATGTCAGCCCAACCGTGGCTGCCCTGCTTCACCTCACATGCTCTGCAGGCTTTAACAACCAAAGAATCTCTGAAATGTGACAGGTCTAAACCCTCCGTCAGGTCTAAACCCACAGACAGGTTTAAACCCACCGACAGGTCTAAACCCACTGACGGGTCTTACTTGTCCTGGCTGCAGATAGCAGTGTGCTAGCATGGTCACGCAGACGTGTTCACACTGTCAGAAAGGTGTGTACACAATCCATTTATATTTTAAAGAGAGCGTGAATTGTTTGCAAAATGGGAAATGTAAATCGGTTCCATATAAAACATCTTGTATGTTTAAATCTTCAGTAAAACAGCATTGGCTGAATCCCTGCATACTAAGACCTTAGAAGTTCTGCACCACTCAGAGCAGACTCACCTCCTGCCTTTGTGAGTTTAATTAAAGTTTAACTAATTTGATTGGTATATGGACATACTGCTGCATGAATGATTGGAATCATATATCAGTGTTGCATAATCTCCACAATACTTTCACTTTCTCAAACAACACACTGTGTACGCGCAAACACACACGCCACACAATCAGGAGCATGTTTACCGATGGGACACGAGTGGGTGTTGGAAGGCATGACGGCTCTTGCGTGTGAGTTCGAGGCCCTGCACGGTCGTATTCAGAGTGAACAAGGAGTGTCTTTTTCTCAGCACTGACCCTGAGATGTACTGCTTTAAAACCAAGTGTGTCAACGTCAAAAAAATGTGACAGCATAAAAGATCAGTTAGTGATTGGCACAATTATAATCACGCAGATCTACCATTCTTTGTTGGTGCTTTTGTTTTGTTACCACAGGCCCTGATCTGATGCACCTCTAGATTGCTTTCAAAAGAAAACTGTCAGTTTTATTTGGTGTTGTGTGCATTATGTGTTCTGAACAATGATAAAATATTGTGTGGATGGGGGCTAGTTCACTGCTCTAACCGCTAACCGCATTTCTCCTGCCAGGATTGGGTGTTTACACTACTTCTTTATGCTGTTTGTTTGTGTATTGCTATTTACACTGCTTGTTTGTTGTGTGTATGCTGTGTGTTTTGTTCACACTGTCTGTAGTGTTGTTCTAGTGATGTTTCTTCACAGTGTTTATGCTGTTTGCTTATAGTATTTATGCTGTTTCTTGGTAGTGTTTATAGTGTTTATGCAGGCCTACATACTGCAGGCCCAAACACCCCACTGGGGAACGTCAGTGAATAACAGGACGTGCTGAGTCGCACACCTTCTTCCGGAGGTATAAGATTTAATCTGAACCTGCATTCTCTACCTGCATTGCTTAGTTAAGACTTTAAATGAGACAGGATAATCCCTATTGCTGGCCAAACTGGAAGGGATAAATCAGACAAAGCCATTGTGTGCTTACTTGGGTAGATCTTTCTCTAGTGAATCACTATATTATGCTTAATCCCACCCTGATTAAATACTGAATGATGGTGAAGCAGTTCAAATTGTTTAAGGATCGGCAAACCAAATGTTTCTGGTCTGAAATAATAAAGTTTGCATGAAGAAACATACCTTTCATGGTCAACATGGTCATGAATTGGACTGGTCAGCTGACTGAATTGGACTGGAAGCCTGTACACATGGTACTTTAAACATGTCAGTCATGAAAGAGGCCACTGGACACAGAGACACAAGACAAGCTACCATTATCCAGCTAACATCTGAGAACAGAGAACTGAACCAAAATCAACAGCCTACAGATACACCTACTGAGGTGTGCTTAAGAAACTGGAGGCTCTCTGCATCTTTAAAAAAGGACAGTTGTTGTTAAAAAGCCAGAGCTTAAGCACGTGTCAGTGGTGGACTCTCAGATGTTGCCATCATCAAACATCTGCTTTCATTTCTTAGTCAGGGACCAGAGACTGATGCCAGAAGTTCTATCTGGTCTGATTCTCTGCTGTGTGGTTCCTGCTGTATGCAGACACACACACACACACACACACACAGTGAATGGTGACCCCACAGGGTGCACTGCAAAACAGGGGAGTCTTCATAGCCATCACACCTCCATCTGCCTGTAATCAAAAGCAGGCGCTGAGTACAACTCCTGCCCCATCAACCCAAAGCCAAATAAGTGGGAGGTTCACAGATGGATTGGGTTACCTCGCTATTAGCCGAGTCTGGCTGCTCAGGGCTGTCTGATGAAGTTCTGCTCGCAACCATAAATCATGTGGTCTGTCAACATCAGTGATGTGCTGCACAGGGACTAGCACATCCAATCAGAGTGAGACTGCCATCGAGAACATGCTGGCGGGCTCGTTTCTGAGGGCAGGGCAAATAAAGGAATGACTTATGGTTCCTTTTAACAGTTGGAGTTCCCAGGCTGCAGTGAGTACTTGTTAGAGGCAGCTGAGGCAGAGGGTTATACTTTAATGCACTGGAAAAGGCGTAGCAACATCTCTGTTCAAAAAAGAACAAGAATGGTTTCTGTGCACGGATTTGTCTGTTTTCTGGAAGTGTTGTCTGTGTTAGAGTACGCTAGGCTGTGTTGTCTGCGTTACAGTGCGCTGGACTGTGTTGTCTGTGTTAGAATGTGCTAGGCTGTGTTGTCTGTTAGAGTGCACTAGGCTGTGTTGTCTGTTAGAGTGTGCTAGGCTGTGTTGTCTGCGTTAGAGTGCGCTTGGCTGTGTTATCTGTGTTATAGTGTGCTAGGCTGTGTTGTTTGCATTAGAGTGTGCTAGGCTGTGTTGTCTGCGTTAGAGTGCAATAGGCTGTGTTGTTTGCATTAGTGTGCTACGCTGTGTTGTTTGCATTAGTGTGCTACGCTGTGTTGTTTGCATTAGTGTGCTACGCTGTGTTGTCTGTGGGCTCTTTTGTCTATATAATACTTACTTTTTTTGAAGTCTGATCTAAAGCCTGGAGTATGTAGAAGGATGTTTTTTAAACTATCTGTTTATTGAGTTTACAAAACAACATGAAACTGAACAACCACATATCAATATGTAAATGGATTTGACTGGAGCCTCTCGCAGCTCAACGACCTATACAACAAAAAAAGAAAGACATAGCAAAGGCAGAAAGAGAGGAAAAGGAGACAGAATGGAGAAAAGAAGGGGGAGAAAGGCAGTGAAAAAAGACAAGAGACACACTGAGGAGAGGAGAAAGAGGGAGGAGAGAGAGAGAAAAGAGAGGGAGAGGGAGAGAGAGAGGGAAGAGAAAGAAGGAGGGGGAGAGAGAGGGGAAGAGACAGAGGTAAGGGAAGAGACAGAGGGGGGGGGGGGGAAGAGAGAGAAAGAGAGAGAGAGCTTCCACTCACATCATTAGAAGTGGTGTGTGACTTTAGCTGTAGCCATTCTGGGTAATGCTTCATTCCCTGTTCAGGGGTTTGCTGCCTACCTCTACCTCCTGTGTGCTTCTGTGTTCTACCCTCACAGTGCTGCCCACCACTGTAAGTGTACTCTCCCCGTCTGCTCTCACCCAGCTGGGTTACAGCAGATGGTAAAGCTTCCATTCAACCAGACTGTTGTTCCCAAAAGCTTATCCCCAAATGCCAAAAGAAAAGAACATGTGAACGTGTCAGTTCTGAGTAAAGTTGTTCCATTCGTGCATGCTGAGTGAACCTGAATTAAAAATGCGGGCAGGTTCTCCTTTCCTAAACAACTACAATTTTTGATAAAAACAGCAGCAAAGATTGTGGAAGAGATTACACTTATGGATCTAACCACACAGGCTTGGTGGTTAAACCCCACATCCCATAATGAGAAAATGCCAATCTGCCTTTTATGACCTGTGTCACCAAATCTATCTCTTGTTATTTACTATTTATTTAAGCTTGTTTATTAAAAAAAATAGCGAGGGACTCTACCCCCCGCCATTTGAACAGCTAGCATCGCTCATTAGTCAGATTAATCGTGACGTTCTGTTTTGGTCCTTCGGTAGAGGTGAACAAATGCAGGAAGTACCTAACAACCCAAAAGTTGCGAAAGCAGGACATACCAGTTTGATTGTTTGTTTCCACAGAAAGTAGCTAAACAGATGCATAACTTAATTTATTACATAGCTAGCTAATGTTTCATGTAACTGTGACTATTGCTATGTTCATTGTTCATGCACTTAGCTAGCTAGTTAAAGAGCATAGCATTAAAGTGACTAACGTTAGCTGTTAGCTAGGTTCATTAGCTAAACATTAGTTACATCTATCGCAAACACAGGTGTCACTATCTTAGGTAGATAGCAGGTCGAAAACATTTGAAATAGTTTTGCTTTAAATTTTGTAAAGTAGACGTATGCACACAATATCAACTACCTGCTTGTTTCCATTTTTCTACAGCAAACGGTATTTGAGCACAAGGACATTAGCGTGTCTGCTCATGCTGGTTGATCTTTAATTTAAAAAGGCGATTTTTTCTTATTTTTAAAAACAACAGTGTCATTGATGCGAATCATCACAGTGACACCACCAGAGAATTTCTGCTTGTTACCCGTGAGTGAGTTACAGTCCAGTTCCACGAGGTGCTTTGCATCTAAAATGTTTGTTGATTAACATGATTTAGATGGTTGTTGATTTCTCATTTCTGGCCTCTGTGCTTTTTCTGTAGTTGCAGTACCTTTATGCATACTGACGCCATTTTGTAATGAGAAACGCTCTCATTTTGACCCCCAGAACTATTTTACACCCTTAATAGCACTGTAGTGAAAATGAGATTTCAGAATCATTCCAGCACCTGCTTCCTGCAGCAACACTGGCATACAACACTCTGGAGTATTTCATCAGGTTAATTTATAGAACTTTCTGAATCCTAAACAAGATATATAAAGAGCTGTATGTGCCAGAATGAATGAGCAACTCTACTACTGCCACTGCCTTTTCAATATCAAAATACAGAAGAAAGTAAAGTGGCACCATTAATGAACAGATATGTTTCTTCCTCTCCCTCCCTCTGAACATTTACAAAAAATTTAAACTTAGAATTCTTGTGTTTGAATCAAATACCATACTTAGGTTTAATAGGATGAGATTAGGGGTGACAAAAATGCATTTATCCACAGACACACTGGCATCAAAACGAACAGGAAAGTGCTGTCCACTACTTCCTATCTGACATAGAACCACTTCCAGTCTGACATCATTCTGAGTAACCTGCTGATCATTATCAATACCAGATCAATATCTAGTACCATCTGGTCATGTGAGCTATGTGATTCTACCTTTAGAAAAAAGAGGTACCTCTGTAGCTCTGTGTAGTTCTCATTTAATGTTTGGGGAGGCACACCGCTCCACCTAACACCACCACTAACACCACCTAACATAACACATTATATGAGGAGTTTGAGCATGAGTTATTGTGGCGGACACAACCCCCCCACACCACTGGTTCCACCCCTAAACTATACCTGTGCTCTGACCCCATTGAACCAATGATTTAGGGGCTTGCATTTAATATGAGCATGAATGCTGAAGAGGAACAGAAATGATTACCCTAATATTTGAGGACACTAATTGACAGTAATTGTGATATGTCTGAATGTGCTCAAGATAAGTTTAGCCTGGATTCCTGCAGGGACTGTAGGGGGTTTCCTGTGAAGTGCCTATTCCCTCTCATCGTTGCCTCTCAGTAAAGCTGTTTGCCCCTGGTTACAGCCTTAATTGACTCTCTTGCTGAAGCTCCATTTCTGCTTCTGGTGATGTCACTTTCTCTATGTCACTGATGGGCTTCAGACAAAACAAAGACCAATGCTTGTCATGAGAAATGGGAAAGGTCTGTGTTTCTGCTGATTTTCATGGTTGTGGTGTTTTTGAGGTGTAACTCAGAGCAGGATAGCTTCTGCTTTTGTGTATCTGGTGATTTGTCTTTGCCCCTGTCACATTAGAGCCTTGTAGATGTACAATGGCTGACGCATTAAGAATTAAATAAAACTTATCTGAATTGCTGTGGACAATGCACTACTGGTTCTTGGATAATAATCACATTTAAATTAAACCCAGCTTTACAAACATTGAAACAATTGACCCTGAGATTAAAAGTCACAAGTGAAATTCATTCTAGGATCCTGCATAAACTTTAACACAGAACCACTTTGCAGAATGTGACAAAAGAGCTTAAATAAATCACTCATACAACAATGAAAGGGCCTATAAATAAAAGGTTAATTCTATTTTCTCATGTGTTAAATGAATGTTCCAAATAATTGCTAAGCCCAGATGTTTCCCTGGAAACCCCATTCCACCTATACACTTTCAAACCTGTCATGTTTGCCTACAAGCAGGTTTTTCACGAGCTTAATACAGTGCCTTTTGTCATGCGACAGCAAGTTTGTTTTTGTTCTTCTCAGGAAGGCAATTAATTGTCATCTTTGGTAACTTTTTGGTAGGAGATGAGATGAGGTTGCACTTGTCAGGTGAGTTTGAACATGTGGGAGAGTTTCACAGTCTCTAAACACAACATGATCAAACATGATCAGTGATCAAGGATCTGATCTATAATTACAGACTGCTCGGACACTCAATATTTTCCACTCTTCTGTCCTTTATAATGCCTGATTCAACTGCATCTACTAAAGATCAAATGTTTTTTTGGTGGAGAATGTTCCGGTATATTGGGGTAAATACAGAAAGTGTCTCATGCTGTACTGCAAACAAAATGTTATGTGTCCCACTTAAGCTGCACATGCTGCCTCTTTCTACAGGACATGCGTGTGTGTATGTATTTGGCTCAAAACATACTGTAGTTTCTCAGTATGGTCAAAACCCAGATAGAGCTGGTTGATGTAGAGCAGCATAAAGAATGAAGTCTAACGGCCCACTGAAGCGTGTCCTGGAGCTGATAAAAGCGTGGTGTCCTTTCTTCAGAGGAGGAGCAGAAAAATGGCCACTGAGTGGAGCCTGTAGGAGGCGCTATTGCAAACCCACCATGTTCGACACTCCTCGGTGTGTTCTGAGAAATGCGACAACAAATCAACACCATAGATCAGCCCTAATTGTTGTCTTGAGGTTGATTTAATTTACTTAAAACAAGACTTTGGCAGACGCTAGAAGTAATTGTGTGTGTGTTCTGACTGCACAGATGGGTAAATGCGGAGGACAAATTTCGATTGGGGTGAAAATCACAATTGACACAATGTGGCTTGACTTAAATGACTTAGACTTAATTTCTGAGTTTGACATGTCGGTTTCTTCTCATGTCGCGTGTCTGAGCTCAGAGACCTGCAGGCTAGCCCTTCCTCCACCAGCCCTTCCTCCACCACCCTTCTGTGGGGCCTCCACCTCATCGGCCCCGCATGCAGCAGTGTGAGGGCATGCAGGAGAAGCCATAACAGGAGAGCAGAGAGCAGAGAGCAGAGAGAGCAGTAGGTTCCACAGCAGCACTTTACCTGCTGTGCAGACAGTACATAGAAGTTCAGACTGCACCCTGTATATATTCAGTAGTAAAGCTGATGCACACATGGCAGTGAGCTCCAGAAGCAGCATGTGGAGGACACCCTCCCTGGACCCGCCCACAGCTGAGTGACATGGTTCTGCTCCATTCAGCTGAGAACACACCCTCAGGTAGCACCGTCTCTCTCTCTCTCTCTCTCTCTCTCTCTCTCTCCCCCTCTCTCACACACACACACACATAGACACACACACTAGGTGATTGCTTTAACACTTGAACTGGGTTGGACCTCAGACGCCCTCTATAGGCGGGTCTAGTGAACTGAGGCAGGGAGGACGTGAACTCTGAACCTTCTCCCTTCCACGTCTCACCTCCCACCTGCCCAAATGCTCTTGACAATTACGACAAAACATTTGCGACAAAAACTTTGTTCCTGGAGCTCTTTGTTTGAAATGCAAGCATGCCATGCATGCAACGTTCTGTCAGACAGTGGCATGCAAATTAAAAGATCAGTGACTCATATCCCAGCAGTAAGTGCAGCCCGCAGCTCAAAGCTGTGAGCTGAGATGTCACATTTATAGAGAACAGAAAATGTGAAGTCATTGGTGTAAAGGGAGATCCCACAGGAAAAGACCTATTTCCAGTCAGAACCAAGTTTTAATATGGCTCTGGTTCACTGCTGCTCTAGTGTACTACAGTGTTTCCCATCAGAAACACGTCCTTTAAGAACCTGAAGATCTCTCTCTCCTCTTCTTACTCTCTCTCTGTTAGTATGTGTATGTGTATGTGTGTTTGTCCACAACTGACAGCTGATTTAAGCAAAGGCTGATCTGGTGTGCCCTGTAAGTGTTCAGCACTGGTGGGGAAGCCCACACAACCTACCGACCTCTTTGACCTCTTTGACCTCTTTGACCTCTCCCCCAGAGAGGGACACACTGTCAGCTCTAATCAACAGGCTTGCTTTAAAAAGCAAAAAAGTGTTTGTCATTATATGCAATGGAAACTGGAATTTTCAGTAAAATTCTATAAATGTCAACAAAACAAAAAGTCTGTGAAGTACACAGAGATGTCTCTTTAAACAGGCTACTACAAAAAATAGCATTTTTTAAACGTTACATCTTTACATTTTTTACATGAATTTTACATAATTTGCACAGAAAATTGATTGAGACAAATCTCAACTGAACTCATTGTATTATGTAATAGTTGCTTGTTGCGTTGTTAATTTGCCTTTATCACATCATTAGTTCCCTGTTGTGTTAACATTGTTTTGTCTCCTTGTTTTTGTTTTTCTATCTTCTATATCTTGGAAAGCATCCTTGGATATGAGAACGGCCCTATATATTATTTAAACAATTATTATTATTATTATTATTATTATTATTATTATTATTATTGAGTCCCCATTGTTGCCCCTTTTAGGTGAGGAATTGCTGTTGCCCCTTTAAGGCCTGGTATCTCTGTAGTGACTTCCTGGGCCTCTTGTTTTACATCTCTTGTCTTTACCCCAGTGCGTCTGGACAGGCTTGCGGTGTGCTTTGAGCATGTCTCGTGGTCAAGTTCCCAACACCTACACTGGCCAGACTGCCAGTACAAGCACGTTTTTATCATCATTATTACACATGCGCACACATGCACACACTCGAACACATGCACACACTCGAACACATGCACACACTCAACACTCTCAGTCCCCTGGTATAGAGCAGTTTCCTCGAGAGCTGAAGGCTTGTGAGTAGCAGTGTAGCATTGCCGATTCCTGAGGATATGGATCCCTCAAGATGAGGATCATTCAAAAGATGTGTTCATTTTGTTGTGCAGTTGTAGAAGAGTCAGGAAGAGCCTGTATGAGATGCGTTGGGTGTCGTATTACATGAGAAGTCTGACAGAAGCAGACTAAACTCTCCGTCCCCCCAACACACACTAGACTGTCAGGTTAAGATGCTACTCCACGTCTTCGGCAAGCATTTTGATCAAATCTTTTACTATGTCAATAAAAGATTACATTCCACCTACACCATAAATAAGCAGCTCAAACAGCCCCATAAAAGTTCTGCTTTCATTTTGAGGGGTTGTGGTGTTCTCTCTAACACAGCTGCCCACGCGTTGGTTATTGTGTCCAATTGACCTCTAAACAAATCAAATGCAAACACGACTTCAAAGGCATCAAAGGAGTCGGCCGTGATAAGCCAATCTCCCCAGCTGACCGAGAGCACACACACTCCGGAGACCTGGGCAGCAATGGAGCGATAGTGAAACTAAAAGTAAAGATAGCTTATCTGTGCCGGATGTCACATAACAGAATGTTTCCCAATCATATGAAATAGCAGGCATGCTATGGGCTAGTGAGCCTCTGCTTTGAGAATGTATAGCCAAACATTAGCCCAATATTAGTGTTACTACACACAAACACACACACACACACACACACACACACAGACCATGGTAGAGGACTCAGGCTTGAAGGGGAAAGACTGCCCAGAGGAGGTTGAGTGGGAAATATTTTAAATATATTGCTGAAACTAACACTAGACCAAATCTGCAATATTTCAGTTGCCTGTTTTGTTACCTCGGTAACCAGTTTGTTGCCTTTGCCAACTGACCAACCCATTCAACATGTGATACTAGGTGCCAGCTTTATCATTTATGTGTCTGCAGCTTGAGTTTCTTGACACAATCTTTTATGTTTCAGGAGAAATTAAGCTGACTCGGGATTCTCCTAATAGTTTTTCCACACTAAAGTTCTTTAAGAGTCCTGCCATATCACAAGGTTATTCCCTGACTTCTTCCAAAGTTCAAGGATGGTGTTTTGATATGCTTTGATCCTATTAATAATCAACTGTATAGCACGGTCAGAGGAGAAACGGAAACGTGGTGTACCCACAGTGCTTTGGGTGAGGAGGTGGGAGGATGGGTAATCTCAACGAGCCCCGTCGTGGGCCTGCAGAGTTCAGGCCCCTACATTTTCAGTTGGCCCTACACACTCAGGGCTTTCACCAGCGGTTTCTTAAGCATGAGTCAGCTTAAACATATATCTCACCCTGATATTAATTTATGTCCCTCTTATTGATAAAGTGTCTTAGAGTAGCTGAATGAACCATTTGTGATGTATTCAATATCCTACATATCCTAAACATGAAAGTAATTCCATTAAAATATGTATGTTGCATAGTAACGGTGCTCGAGGAAGCAACAGCAGTGGCGTACACTATATACATATGTAAAGGCTGGGCGTTCACCTGCCTGTGAGGTTGGTATACCGTCAGGCGTGTGACAGGCGTGTACCCCATATGACAGCGTGCATGAGGTGTATTAAGTACGGTAGGGTGTTTAAAGCCTGTGTTCCCCCCTCTGCCCCTGGGAGCCATGTACATAAAGACCTGTCGGCATCATTAGAGCCGACGCTGTATTAACTAGAGTAGAGTGGATGTGTTAATGTGTAGGAGAGGCTGTATTAACTAGAGTAGAGTGGATGTGTTAATGTGTAGGAGACGCTGTATTAACTGCTGATTACTCATTGTATTTCCCTTGGAAGCCCTTCTAACACATACAGGACCACTGCTTGACTCAGGCAGGTGACTATAACATTCTACTGGAAATGAAACAGACTGTTTGTTACTAATGTCAAAGCAATTACATTTTAAAAGTTATAAAATGTACAGTCATGTCATTAAGGCTCACCCACAGATATCTTACATACTTGTCTGCTTACACAAAAGAATATAGTGTTACATAGAACAACATTCTTAGACAGCAGAGCAGTTTTAACAGAACACAGTCTTACACAGCAGAGCACAGTTTTAACAGAACACAGTCTTACACAGCAGAGCACAGTTTTAACAGAACACAGTCTTACACAGCAGAGCACAGTTTTAACAGAACACAGTCTTACACAGCAGAGCACAGTTTTAACAGAACACAGTCTTACACTGTAGAGTACAGTTTTAACAGAACACAGTCTTACACAGCAGAGAACAGTTTTAACAGAACACAGTCTTACACAGCAGAGCACAGTTTTAACAGAACATAGTCTTACACTGTAGAGCACAGTTTTAACAGAACACAGTCTTACACAGCAGAGAACAGTTTTAACAGAACACAGTCTTACACAGCAGAGCACAGTTTTAACAGAACACAGTCTTACACAGCAGAGCACAGTTTTAACAGAACACTGTCTTACACAGCAGAGCACAGTTTTAACAGAACACAGTCTTGCACAGCAGAGCACAGTTTTAACAGAACAACACAGTCTTACACAGCAGAGCACAGTTTTAACAGAACACTGTCTTACACAGCAGAGCACAGTTTTAACAGAACACTGTCTTGCACAGCAGAGCACAGTTTTAACAGAACAACACAGTCTTACACTGCAGAGCACAGTTTTAACAGAACAACACAGTCTTACACTGTAGAGCACTACAGAGCATTAGACTTAATTGGGCGTCTTATGCACATTTCAGCTCATCACCAAAACACAAACACTTTCTAATTAGTTTGTATTGAACTCTTCATAAATTTGGGTGATCATAAATCTTCCTGAAGGTCAGTTAAGCAGGACCCCCCCAACACACACACACACACACACACACACACTGCCTCTACACTCTTGAGCGTGTTTGTCTCCAGACTCCACCAGAGCCATCATGGATGAGTCTGATGACTTTGCAAACTTCAGAGGTTTGATAGCTGGGTCCTTGGAGGTGCATTTGCTCAGAGAGAGAAGAGCAGTGGGAAGAGGAAGCTGGCGAAGCCCTGACAGATGGCAGGGCTACAGCGGGCAGGAGAGTTTGGAGGAGAGGAGTTCTGGAATGATGGAACACTGAGCTGAAGTCCACAGGATCCTCGCACATGTCCCTGGGCAGTCAAGGTGTATCTGTTTGTTTTGTCTGACATTTGTCTGTTTGTTTGTTTTGGCCTGTTTTGTTTTGGTCTGTTTGTACAGTGTACATGTACAGTGTTCATGAGGCACTTCGTCAGTAGCAGTTCTGTCTAATTGGTTAAAACTCTCTCACTCTCTCTCTTTCTCTTTCTCTCTCTCTCTCTCTCTCTCTCACACACACACACACATATGCAGATGTAAACCCATTCCTCACGAATTGAGTAATGCAATCTGCTGCAGTAGGACCCATCTGTTGCTTCACTAGTCTGTATGTTGGAGCGGTCAAAGCCCTCGTCTCTTTGTCCTCCCACGTGTTGTACACACTGCGCATTGTCCTGCCGTCGGGACGGATGCCCACTCTCCCAGCTCTCAGCCTGCTGCCCCTCACATCCACACACAAGCTTTTATTCCCCCTCCACCTCTTTCATGTCAGACTGAAGCTGCTAACCTGTTAACCAGTTAACCAGACTGAAGCAGCTAACCTGTTAACCAGTTAACCAGACTGAAGCAGCTAACCTGTTAACCAGTTAACCAGACTGAAGCAGCTAACCTGTGTCTGGCTGCTTCATATGTCATATCTCCTTGTCCAGAGGTGCTAGAGTGTGTGTTCTGGTGATGATAGAGAGATCAGACAGAGTGATCTAGTAATCTCAAAACCTTTTTTATACTTGTAAGGTTGATGTAATATGTAATTACTGTTTATGTAATTGAATTTCATCTTTATTTAATACATAATGAGGCACAGCTGTGCCAATATATGAAATCTGAAATACAAATGTTTTTTGTTGTTAGTTGTAAGTTCAATTCAATTTGTTGTCACAGAGAAAACTCAGATACTCTGTTTTATATATATTACTCTATCTACTGGATAGACAACTGGAACTGGAACTGGACCGTTTCGGACTATTTTAGATCTGGGCCATTTCAGACCTGGACCGTTTCAGATGTGGACGGGTTTCAGGTGTAGACGGGTTTCAGATGTGGACCGTTTCCGATCTGGACCGTTTCAGATCTGGCTCAAGACCAAGTTCTTGCAGCCTTCACTAAATCAGAGCTGAGAGGTTAGACCAGGGGGGAGCAGTCTGTACAGAGCACAAATGGCTCAACACAGAGAGGCAGGAGTGAGAGATCGAGACTGGAGATCGTAGGGATCACAGCTGTGGTCCTGCGTGACTGAAGCAGAAGGTGCTTGTAGTGAGTAGGAATCAAGTCTGCAGCAGGAGATCACTGCAGATCTTTAAGTCATCTCCTCACCAGCTCAGCCAGGCTCTCATGACCCCTGGGTCACCCCTGGGTCACCCCTGGTGTGGAGGCAGAGCGCCAGCCTCAACCGAGTTTAAGGTCCAAACGAATGACTTCACGGCACACGGACCTGAGCTGCAGAGGTGATGGGTTCACATCACTTCAACACGCTTGGGAATTTATAGTAAAATATGTAGCAGGACATTTCTTTGTCCCTTAGCCACATGATACACACAATCACAAACACACACATACATGCACACACATACACACACACACACACACACAAACAGGTGTCTGCCAAATTAGTGTAATGTACATCACTGTAAAGCAATCACAGGTCTGCATTCATTTGCAAAAGAGTGCCACCAAGTGGGGACGAGCGGTATTGTCTGTGCTGCTGTGCTTTTTGGCAGATCCATACACCCTACTGAGTACTGGAGTACTGGAGTACAAGGAGTATGAAATCCTAGTGTTTAATACTAATCCTTATATTAGAACTGGTATTAAACACTCTCTCACAGACCATGGTGCAGTATATATACTATTAAACCAATGAATGAATGAACGTGGATGAGAAAAGAATATCCCATTCTCACTTTGAAACAGTCCACTTAAATTCACACATAGGCTACAGCACTACTCAAGTGATGTTGTTTCTTTAAAAAAAACTGTGTTCCTTAAAGAGGTAAATCATACTGAAGAATAGACGTTGAGGAGATATGAGGAATATGTGAGCTTTCCTCTTTCTCTTTGATTTCTCTCCAGAAACTTCACCACAACACTTATCAAACAAATGTGCGTTTTAAGGACGTTTTGAGCAGAAGACTAAAAGAGAAACAGCCTTCCTGAGGTTTCCAAACATGTTTGTCACTCTAATCCAAGATCTAATCTAATCTAATCCAAAATCTAATCTGATCTAATCCTAATCCAAGCAAATGCCCCGACAGCATGGCAGAGAGCAGAGGAACAATGCACATTGTTATTACTTATTCACAAAATGCAAAATCGTCCAGGGGTCAGCAAGAAGAATCCAGGGGAGAGCAGGAAGAATTCAGGGGACATGCATGAGGGCTTTTTAGATCCTTTAGAAATATGGAGGTTTGTCCAAGTAGAAAAAACAGCCCCACTCTCAACCCCACACTCAGCCCCACACCCCACACTCAGCCCCACACTCAACCCCACACTCAACCCCACACTAAAAAAAACAGTAAAGTAACATAGATTGACAGAGCAGTGACTCCAGTGACTCCAACTCTCATGAATCTATTCAAGTGTGTAGCATGAAGAGTCTTTAAGCCCAGGGTGTTAGGGGAGGTTGACCAGGAGGTGTCCTGAGAGCTCGGCGGTGTTCCAGGACAGAGATGAGTTTGGAGATTTGAAGAATTATTATACATTTTAGAGTGACGGTCACCGGACGCTGCCACGGGCAGAGCAGCTACGTACAGTCATGATAAGTTACATATTCCATCCATCCATCCATCCATCCATTTTCATCCGCTTATCCAGGTCCTGGTTGCGGGGGCAGTAGCCTAAGGAAAGAGGCCCAGGATTCCCTCTCCCCAGCCACCTCTTTCAGCTCTTCTGGGGGATATAGAGGCGTTCCCAGGACAGCCGAGAGATATAATGTTCTGGATTTTTGGATCGATCCCCACTGATAGCTGGCAGAGCAACAGGTGTTGCTGTTGGTGGAACTGGAATGCTCAACCATCGAGACCCAGCACATGGGTGGAGAATGCAGCCCTCTCACGGCCTCTGCTCACCCTCCACCCACCCTCCACCCTCCATTCTCAAGCCTCAGTTCCAGTTCATAATCAGGAATGCCAGACACTGCCCTGGTCTGTGTCACTGATACCTGACAGCCTTGTGTGTGTGTGAGGGGGGGGGGGTCAGTAACAGGGGTTCAGAGTCACAGAGAGCCTGGGAACACTGTCTATGCTTGGGTGAGGTCAGAGGTCAGAGGTTGCTTTGACACTACAGCAGATTCACACATTCGCAGACACTGCATCAGGTTCAGAGTGTTGGGTGTTCCCCTTCACACAAGCTGGAGCTCCAGCACCTTCTGTAGGACTCCAGCGTGTGTGAGAACGAGAGCAACACTTTTGCAAAAGCATGTAAGTCACTCCAGCTCCGCTGACCTTTGACCAGAGTGCCACAGAGACACCTTGTGATCGGCGCTGGCGACAGTCCCGCACTGCGACCCTGCTGTCCTGCTGACACAGAGCTGTTCCCGCCCCCTCTCCGGTGCGGCTTTGAAGCTGCGATAGCTCCAGTGTTCCAACAGCTGTGTGAGCTGAGGACCAGACCACTCTCAACCCCACACTCAGCCCCACACTCAACCCCACACTCAGCCCCACTCTCAACCCCACACTCAACCCCACACTCAGCCCCACACTCAGCCCCACACTCAACCCCACTCTCAGCCCCACTCTCAACCCCACACTCAGCCCCACACTCAACCCCACACTCAGCCCCACTCTCAACCCCACACTCAGCCCCACACTCAACCCCACACTCAGCCCCACTCTCAACCCCACACTCAGCCCCACACTCAGCCCCACACTCAACCCCACACTCAGCCCCACTCTCAACCCCACACTCAACCCCACACTCAGCCCCACACTCAGCCCCACTCTCAACCCCACACTCAACCCCACACTCAACCCCACACTCAGCCCCACACTCAGCCCCACACTCAGCCCCACTCTCAACCCCACACTCAGCCTCACACTCAACCCCACACTCAACCCCACACTCAACCCCACACTCAGCCAGATGAGGCAGCACGCTTGCTTGAGGTGTGACATTGCTGGAAAGTTTGGATTATATGTAGCCAGCCTTCCAGTATTCCATGCTGTCGTAGAAATGCTGGATTGCTGTGTACATTTCTGTGAAATTTGTGTTCACAGAGCCTCTGAAAATAAAGGCAGAAAGAGAAAGAAAACAGGACGTCTGTTCCACGGAGCACTGTTCTGCCTACAGCAACAACTGTGCTGCTACATTTCCAACAGTAATGATAAAAAGGTGGTATGGAAAAGTAGAAATAGTCCACAAACATATCAACACTCAGAGTTCATAACCAAACCTCGCCAAAAACTCCACCTCTCAGAACACACTACAGGATACTCTACAGGATACTCTGCGGGACACAACATGCCGTCTGTCGCTGCCTCTGGTATCTGCCTCGTGTGCTTTTTGATGGTCTTATTCATGCACGTCCCGCCATGACCCCGTCTGGACTGGAGTCCTGCCGTTGCAACAGTGGATTTTCATTCTTTACAGTAGACTGTAAAGAACATTCAGTTCCTCATGAACAGAAGAAAGCTTACTAATGTGGTGATGTGATGGCCGTCTTAAGATCGGATTTACGGCCTGCGTTGCCTTGTGCTACGTGTGGCCCCCTTGCTGTGTGTTGAAGACGTTGGCATGTGTGCGGTCCTTTCAGTCATTTAGGACTCAGACATTGCAGGGTGCCTGGTCTCCTGCTTCCTCAGCCCACCATGCATGGCTGTGTGTGTGTGTGTGTGTGTGTGCACTACCTGCTTTCTAACCGTGAGGTCATGCTAACCCTAAGTCAGGGGTCATGCTAACCCTAACCCTAACCCTGACCCTAACCCTAACCAGAGGTCTTGATAGATGGCTTGTGGGGACAGAAGCACTGCTGTGGTGAACAGCTTTGTTCCCACACCTTAGGCTGTTATCTACCCCTGATCCTCTGTTATCTACCCCTGATCCTCTGTTATCTACCCCTGATCCTACAGAGCAGAGCCCCATCAGGGGCTACAAGAGCCTTGTACAGCCAGCAGCCGACAGCTGAAGTGTGAGTCATTTCTGTGGTTAAACCAGCCAATTAAACCCAAACACACCCCACTAACAAAGCCAGCTTTGTGGCTCGCAGCCCAAAGAGGCTGCCCTGAAAAGCCCCGCCCAGCCCTGAAAAGCCCCGCCCAGTCCAGCCCTGCTAGAGGTGCTGGAGAGCTACCTCATTCCACATATCTCCCCATCTACTCCGTCCCTCCTCTCCTCCATCTCTCCCCCTCTCCTCCCTCCTCTCCTCCCTCTCTCCCCCTCTCTCCTCTCCACTCACTCTCCTCCCTCTCTCTACCTCTCCTCCCTCCTCCCCTTCCTCTCTCCCCCTCTCACTTTCTTCTGTTGTGCTGATAGCATCTAAAACACACATTGGAAAAGCAGCTGCTCAGCATTTGCTCTCTTTCTCTCTCACTCTCTCCTCTTCTCCCTCTCTCCTCTTTTTCCTCTCTCCTCTTCTCTCTCTCCCTTTTTCCTCTTCTCTCTCCCTCTCTCTCCCTCTCTCCTCTTCTCTCCCTCTTTCCCTCTTTCTTTCTTTCTTTCTTTCTCTCTCTCTCTCTCCTTCTCTTCTCTCTCCCTCACTTCTTCTCTCCCTCTCTCCTCTTCTCTCTCGCTCCCTCTCTCCTCTTCTCTCCCTTTCTCTCTCCCTCTCTCTCTAAAGTTCTTACTTTATTCAAAGGTTGGCGGCAGGAGAGCACAGCCTTGAGCTGTTGCCTCCTGAGGGAGCCATTGTTTGGAGGAGCCCGCTTGGACATCACTAGTGGGCCGGCCTTTTCAATGGACAGAATGTTGTGCCGCTCTGGACTTCGAACTCTAGGGGACTTGGTTACCCTGGCAGGCCCTGAGTTAGGTGATGTGGACAGTGTAACCACCCACCTCAGTGTAAAGTCTGTTCGGTTTGTGTCACACCTTTTAGGCAAATGGAGACTTACCTTGACTGAAGAAGAGCATTATTTGCTTAAATCTAACTCTGAGAATACTAGTAGTGTTGTTTTGGGCAATGACACATTCCTTAAGTTGCCACTTTCACCTGACCTTGGCGATTGTGAGAGTACTTTTTTGTAGCTAGCGGGTATCGAGAACATGGCCTTGGAAGAGGTGTCTGGTAAGATGATCTATAGAGCCTGTACTCAAGGCATTTAATAAAGAAAAATTCAATGCCAGGGTCAAAACCCCTTGGCGTGAAAAATTGGCTTTGAGGGAAGGGTTCAGTCCAGCCTGGAGAGCACTCTACAACCCACCGTTAACTAAGTCCCATGGTGACTTGCAGTGGAGGATCCTACATGAGTACACGTCAAGGCCTTTGTCAAGGCACCAGGTACCAGTCAAGGCACATGTAACGTGTTGCCCCACCCCACTGTCAATCACCTCCCTGTCGATTCCCCTCTTCCTTGTTTTTCCCTTTCCACGTGCGTTTTGTTTAATTTTATTTTCACGCCCCTGTTCAACCTCCTTGTTCCCAGCCATTACTGTCACCTGCGTCTTGTTTTATCCCTCGTTAGTCTAGTTACTTATACCCCGTATTTCTACCTTGTCTTTGTTGGTTATCGTGGGTTTTTGAACTTCGTTGTATTCCTGACTTCGGTTAATTTTATATATATATATATATATATATATATTTGTGTATGTTAAATGCCCTTGTTTTCTCTTGGATCTGGTTCATGTTCGTGTTCATGTCAGCATTACTGTTTTGTGTTTAGTAATTCAGTGTCTTCTTAGTTTCTATGTTTAGCCATTTTGTTAAATACCCTCGCATCGGGTTGTGCTCGTGTTCATGTCGGTATTGTTTTCTTTAGTCATTTCGTGTCTTAGTTTCTACGTTCAGCTATTTTGTATTCTAATGTTACTCCTGTGGTCTTGTATTTATATCGCCCTCTTGAGTCTCCCTGTGTAGTTCTGATAATGTACAGTACTAATTTTTTCAGATGTAATGTGGGTTTTTGTGCTTAGCAAGTCAGTGTTTTATCATCCCCCGTCGTCAGCGTAAGTGTGCATCTGCTCTTCGTGTGGGTAGTTTCTGTTTCTTCGTCTCCCACTAAAGGCACTTTGTATTTAAGTAATAAACCCTCTGGGGTGTTACAGCACAGTGTCAACTCCTTAATTTTATTTTGGGACAAGCTAAGATGGCAGTGTGTGAAGGCCCCTGGTTGAGGACCAGCCTGATATCAACACTACTCGTGTTTATGTAAAAGTATATTAGAGTCGCATAGACCTGGATTTTCATTTTTATTCTGCCATGAATGGTTTTACTGCTCTTGGAAATATTTGGGGTGTCAATAGTGTTTTGTGCTGTGAGAAATGGGTTAGTTTGGCTTATGTGGGAGTGTGGTTTATGGTGATTTTCTAAGTTGACCTTTCCTCCCCCTTCCCTAAATATGCTTTTTGTGTGGTTGTAGATTGTAAATTTGTTACAGGTTAAGTTATTTTGAATATTCTTCTCTCACCCCCTCCTCCACTCAGAAGGCAATACTCCATTCATATAAAGTAATACTCCACTCTGAGAAGGTAATACAAATTAGAGAAGGCTTTTGAAGTCAGGGGGGCATGTGTACATGTGTCTTGGATAAAAAAAAAAAACAAAGCGGCAAACTGCCAGAAGGAGGAGTAGAGGGTCTGTGTAGAGGTGGAGCAGAGAATCTGTGTAGAGGAGTAAAGGGTCTGTGTAGAGGTGGAGCAGAGAATCTGTGTAGAGGAGTAGAGGGTCTGTGTAGAGGTGGAGCAGAGAATCTGTGTAGAGGAGTAAAGGGTCTGTGTAGAGGTGGAGCAGAGAATCTGTGTAGAGGAGTAGAGGGTCTGTGTAGAGGTGGAGCAGAGAATCTGTGTAGAGGAGTAGAGAATCTGTGTAGAGGAGTAAAGGGTCTGTGTAGAGGTGGAGCAGAGAATCTGTGTAGAGGAGTAAAGGGTCTGTGTAGAGGTGGAGCAGAGAATCTGTGTAGAGGAGTAAAGGGTCTGTGTAGAGGTGGAGCAGAGAATCTGTGTAGAGGAGTAAAGGGTCTGTGTAGAGGTGGAGCAGAGAATCTGTGTAGAGGAGTAAAGGGTCTGTGTAGAGGTGGAGCAGAGAATCTGTGTAGAGGAGTAAAGGGTCTGTGTAGAGGAGCAGTAGATGGTCTGTGTAGAGGGTCTGCAGGCCTGATTTAGAGCTGGAGGGGCGTGAGGCAGCCGTGGCCCAGGATATCTGGCTGTTCACGGTCAATTTCATGGCTGGTTGATCAGACGTGGCGCGATGAGCAGCTGCAGAGCTGCAGCACAAAGCCGTCCCAACACGGCACACAACAGCGCCTGACAGGCCGTCCCAACACAGCACACAACAGCGCCTGACAGGCTGCTGTTAACCCCAGCAACTGCACGAGCTATGAATATCAGGGCTGTAAATGCTGTTCATGATAATCAAGCACAAAGAAATGCACCCTTTCCTCCTGCCCCCCCTCTGAGAACCGCCCAGACGGGCTTTCCACACAGCTGTAGCAGGCTCACACACCATTTGGCCAAACCTGTATTTCAGACTTTAACAAAACACGCCTGCTTTCACTCAACCAAGGCTACTCTGTTTGGGGCAGCTTTTCCAGGAAATGACTACTCAATGTCAGTGGCGTGTTCAGTTTTACAGGAGCTGGGGTTTATGAGGGAGGGGGCGAGAGGCCAGCACGCTCCCCCAGCCCTTTTATGACCGCTTCTGCCATCTGGGTGTTTGTGTGAGTGGGGGAGGCTGGAGAAAAACGCCCATGTGCTAGGGGTCGTTGTCCCCCTCTGCAAAGCCCCGCCGCTCAACTCAGCTCTGGGTTCAGCAACAGCACAAAGCAACATGTGCCCGAGAAGAAAACTCTGCATTCTAAGCACCACATTGCCAAACTTGTGTTCCACACTACATTCTAAACTACATTTTAAACAATGCATTCCAAATGTGATCATTATAAACGTGACCATTCCAAACGTGACCATTCCAAACGTGACCATTCCAATCGTGACCATTCCAAACGTGACCATTCTGAGCGTGACCATTCCGATCATGACCATTCCAAATGTTATCATTCCAAATGTGACCATTCCAAACAAGAGCATTCTACTCTAGTTAAATCTGATAATGTAAAGAAGAAATTTTGAGTTTGGATCTATTGATTATTGCAAGAATCAGTTTCACATTTTCTCAGAGGTTTGCAATAAAGCTTATCTGTTGTGAGTCAACAAGCCAGCGATTACTACTCCTGCTACCAGTTGGGCCACCCAATGGCGGACAGGTTCCCTTTTGAGTCTTGGTCCTCCCAAGGTTTCTTCCTAATCCCTACCCAGGGAGTTTTTCCTTGAAACTGTCGCCTCTGGCTTGCTCATTAATGATCTGGACACATGTGTTTGTAAAGCTCCTTTGTGACAACATATATTATAAAAAGCACTGTATAAATAAATTTGATTTTGATTACACACAGAGACGCACGCAAACGCACACACACACACACACACACGAATGCATGCACATGCACACACATTTTCTCCTGTCTCCTGCCATGGGAACT
This sequence comes from Brachyhypopomus occidentalis, assembly GCA_020368025.1. Lineage (NCBI taxonomy): Eukaryota > Metazoa > Chordata > Actinopteri > Gymnotiformes > Hypopomidae > Brachyhypopomus > Brachyhypopomus occidentalis. The sequence continues at coordinate 6,260,935 of JAGXOD010000001.1, forward strand.
GCTCTCATATCTGCTTCCTGAGGTGTGGGTAGATGATTTCTGAGGTTATGCGTAGGCGTATATTAGCTGCAAACTCTTATCACTGCCACAGATCAGGTGGTTATCAGTTTGCCTTCTTTCGATGGCTGCGATTTCTCCACCTAAAGAGCATGTTCTGCTTGTTGGGAGTAACAGTTGCACCTCTGCCACGTTAGCGAATCAAAACACCACCACATACTTCACCGGTAATAATGTTAGCTGTTTTGTTGTAATGTAATGTATACATCGGTGCCAAAGCAAAAAATGTTTTTAATGTGCAAATGAAAGAGGACTCCAGACCACTTCCACTCACAGTAATCTGTAATTATCAGTAAATCTAAAATGTCAAATCAGTAATCCAAGCATTAGATTATATCTTAACATCACAGTTAGATTAATTGTATGTGCCCTGTCATTTACATGAATGTGGAATTTTGTCATACTAGCAATTAAATTCAATGTAGAAAAACTACTGAATCTACTCGGTTGGCCTCTGCTGAAGTACTAGTTATACGCAGTGTACACTGTAAGAGCAGCTCTAACTGCACTGCCCTCTAGTGGTCACTCTTGGGTGCCTCGTCGGCATGGCGCTTCAGGCTGAGACAGCTGCAAACCCCAGAACTTTTCTTTCCAAATCTTTACATAAGCGCGCACGCACACGCACACACACACACACACACACAAATGCACATTCACCTGTATGCAAATTGTTGTCAGGGAGGGAGCAGCGGTATTATAATGAGAGCCTTTTTATCCATTGTACAGTGAGTGTCATGACCTCTCGTTCCTACAGACACGTGGCAAGCAGCACCCTGAAGTTTGAAACGATTAGAAACTTGTAGTTTTGTAAACTAAAACATACTGGAATAAAAATGGAACAAAAACAGTTTAATTTAAAAGCCCCTCTTGTCTGAAACAACTGCAATAGGTAGGAAAACTGCAGTCAAAACACGCGAAATATACAGTAGTTTGGAGAGCATGTCGGTATGAGACAAACTGCACGCACTGTACAATGACCACCAGCAGATGGCGGTATCACAGATTCTGTTACTTTTACAAAAATGTTCCCTTTTGTCTAGCGCTTGGAAAAAATAAATAGTTGATATCTGCTGTCTCTCATTTGAAAATGTTTATGCTTGCTTTAATAAAGAGCTAAATAATGATCTAAATGCTTACAATGAAAACCACATTACACTTTTCACTTTTGCTCAAAGCTCTGTGTGTGTGTTAAGTATATGTTAAGTGTAATATATATATTTATTAATGCAGCAGCAGACTTTTTTCTTCAAATGCAGGACAGCACTGAACTACATATCCCAAAGATCTAGTTGGAATAGTATCTTCAAAGGCAGAGCAGCTCTTTGAACTACATATCCCAAAGATCTTCACTGTGAGCATCGTTCGCTCCGCTAATCGCATCATCCCGAGGTTTTGAGATTGCAGTCTGGCTGAGGATGGGTCTGTGAGTCAGAAGCTATCAAGATATTACTACCCGCGGGGCCCCTACATGATTGTGGTCGCGCTGATAACATAGGGGCGCACCCAAAAGCCAAACAGCGATGAAAATGGATTTAAATGTCGTTATAAAGAAGATGGAGACGGGCGAGCAGGATGCTGCACTGACAGCACTACAAACATACAATCAGGAGGTAAATTACAGAGTATGTGGTGCTGTGTGAGGTGAAGTGTTGTACAAGTATGAGACTGGTAACCAGGAAGCTAAACGTTCTTTTTATTTTGATAGATGTTTGTCAATATACCAGGTCTATATTAAGGTGCGTAATGGCATGAGTGTTCAGGGCGAGACGGCGCACATTTACGCGGAGCAGCCTAACACATCGACAAACATATGTCATCAAACATATGTCGGAGTTGAAAGCAGTTTGTTAGCTGCGTATGGCAAGGGGGCGAGAAGCAGATGCGATGTTGATAGCGATTCATATTGAATTCAGCGTAACGAAACCTTTCCACGGCTTCTCTTCTAGTCAGCGTTTAAATTTGCTTTACTTTGCAAACAGTTGTAGCTCATTTGGTAGGACGCGTGTAGTATCTTTGCAATGTACATGACTGTGATGTATATGACTGTGATGTATATGACTGTGATGTATATGACTGTGATGTACATGACTGTGATGTATATGACTGTGATGTATATGACTGTGATGTACATGACTGTGATGTATATGACTGTGATGTATATGACTGTGATGTACATGACTGTGATGTATATGACTGGATGCGCTCTGTCTTTTGGCCTTTGAAAGTCTTGTACCAACAGGCTGTTCTGTATTTCATTTTCGTCTAGACATTTCAGGAAATCCTTGGTGTACATGGTGGTTGTGGATACTGCAATACTAAACACTATAACTGTGCCCAATTGGAAACTGTGTAGGGCTTGGGAAAATGTGATATTTTCAAAGGTTTATAAAATATAAGAATGCCCTCGTGACGTGATATTGTTTATTGAAATATTGAATAGATTTTTTGATTGGTGTTTCGAAATAAGTCGTTTTCAGCATTTCACACCTCACATTATCTCACTATTAATGCAGTGATGAAGATAAGAAGCCATTTTCAGATTACAACTAAAAATGTAGTTTTTAATTTTGATGTGAACATAAAACAATGCAAATGATAATATAAGTAGTGGTAGTGTTATGTGTGCTAGAAATGTGTTACAGATGGCTAAGATATTTATAGCCATGGCTTAAGGGTCGCACGTGTAGAGAATCCCACTGGAACTGAAAATAGTGGGACTGTGATTTTTGTATTTATGTGATTATATTTTGAAGTCTCTAAGATTCCTAAACAGAATCTTATAACACTCTTAAGACTTTAATGGTGTGTTTGATCCTGCTTTTCCTAAGACGACTGTGTGAGTTCGTTTGTCTTAGCGCAGTAATCTGTAAGGTGTCAGGAGCACTGGGAGTAGTTAGCCAGGGGTTATGAGAACGTGAGCTCTTCCACGGTCGGTCCTGCTGGAAGGGCCCTTGTCTCAGATCTGACAGCAGTTCTGATATTTCACCCCAGGAGCAGGTCAGCAGTGTGTGGGTAGAATCTTGCATTACGATTGTAATATAATGACTTATAATGTAAGTGCAACAGAAGAATTTGCAGTCTATCCTTCAGTCACAGCCCTCAACTTATAATTCAGTGTCTGGTAGCCTCCTTAGCACAGCTATACTGTGTTGGTTAGGACAATGTTTCTGGGGTGAGCAGATGTGTTCAGTTCACCTCTGTGTTACCATGCAACTGTTTCCAGTGCTGTGTTAAGGTGCTGCTGTATCCAGTTCTGTGTTAAGGTGCTGCTGTATCCAGTGCTGTCTTAAGGTGCTGCTGTATCTAGTGCTGTCTTAAGGTGCTGCTGTATCCAGTGCTGTGTTAAGGTGCTGCTGTATCCAGTGCTGTGTTAAGGTGCTGCTGTATCTAGTGCTGTGTTAAGGTGCTGCTGTATCCAGTTCTGTGTTAAGGTGCTGCTGTATCCAGTGATGTCTTAAGGTGCTGCTGTATCCAGTTCTGTGTTAAGGTGCTGCTGTATCTAGTGCTGTGTTAAGGTGCTGCTGTATCCAATGCTGTGTTAAGGTGCTGCTGTATCTAGTGTTGTGTTAAGGTGCTGGTGTATCTAGTGCTGTGTTAAGGTGCTGGTGTATCCAGTTCTGTGTTAAGGTGCTGCTGTATCCAATGCTGTCTTAAGGTGCTGCTGTATCCAGTTCTGTGTTAAGGTGCTGCTGTATCTAGTGCTGTGTTAAGGTGCTGGTGTATCCAGTTCTGTGTTAAGGTGCTGGTGTATCCAGTTCTGTGTTAAGGTTCTGCTGTATCCAGTGCTGTGTTAAGGTTCTGCTGTATCCAGTGCTGTGTTAAGGTTCTGTGATGTTGGTTTTGTCTCTGCAGATGAGCCAGTGCTTTTCATTCCCCTCAGAGGAGCAGGAGGACAGAGAGGTAACGTGGACCCTCCTAAACACTCAGTTGTCAACACTAAAAGACTAAGAGAGAATACTATCCAGCTTCCCTTTAAGCTCCTCCTTCTCATGTACTATCCAGCTTCCCTTTAAGCTCCTCCTTCTCATGTACTATCCAGCTTCCCTTTAAGCTCCTCCTTCTCATGTACTATCCAGCTTCCCTTTAAACTATCCAGCTTCCCTTTAAACTCCTCCTTCTCATGTACTATCCAGCTTCCCTTTAAGCTCCTCCTTCTCATGTACTATCCAGCTTCCCTTTAAGCTCCTCCTTCTCATGTTTAACTCCTGGTTCCTTTTAGGCTTAAGTGTGTGTTCTCTATTTTGCCCTTTGTGGCAGGATGGACAGATTCAAAAGGTGTAGGGGAACGTTGCGGAGATCCCACAGCATATCACCTTGACTGGACATTGACTGGAGAAACATAAAGTGTTACTGTGATGCAGTAAAGGTCTTTGTTAGTGTAGCATCTCGTGCAGCAGATACTCATCCACCCAGAATAGCCTTCGGGGTGTTATAACATGGCATTGTCTTTCATTGTTATGAAAATGTTTTTTTGAACAAATAGAGAAGGGTGACATTTTGTCCCTCTCCCTGTGGTGCTTGTGGTCATCCATGCTAAAAAGTCCTTGGCCTTTATTTCTTTGCAGGGATAAATAACAAATGTCAGATGACACATTTTTACTCTTGGGAGGAAAATGAAAGCAATAAGCTTTAATGCTTCATACATGGTTATTAAATGGCAAATAAACTGCTCTGAAACGATCTGCTCTGTGGCCTTTCACATCTTCCCTAGAGTTGGCTCCTTCCTAAAAGCTCTTGTGATGCTGTTCTTCCCTCAGCATCTGGGCGAGCTGGTTCTGTCCTTCCTCGAGCGAGATCTACAGCCGTCCTGTAAGCTGGCCTGCCTGGAGACCATCCGTATCCTGTCGCGGGACAGGAGCAGCCTGGGGCCTTTCTACTCCAGCCGCCGCGCCGTTCTGACCCTCGCCCGCCACGCCGCCGTTGCCCACGGCGAGGGCAGCGCGCCTGAGATCCCAGACCTCGACGTGATTGCGGAGGCGCTGAAGTGCCTCTGCAACGTGGTGTTCAACAGCAGCCAGGCACAGGAAGCCGCCGCCCAGCTACGGCTAGTGGTGGGCGTGGCCGAGCGGCTGAAGCAGTGCCGCGAGCCCCAGTGGACGCACGACGTGCGATTCTTCGACCTGCGTCTCACGTTCCTGCTCACGGCGCTGCGCGTGGACGTGCGCGCGCAGCTGGCGAGGGAACTGCGAGGGGCCAGTCTGCTGGCTGACGCCCTGGACGCGACCCTCGACCTCTGCTGGCCCGACACCTACGAGGTGGCCCGTGCCGGAGCAGAGGGGCTGTCCGAACTCCCCCCTCTCGGCAGGATGGAGACCGAGAGCGCAATGGAGATCCTGAAAATCCTCTTCAACATCACCTTCGACACCAGCCGCCGCAAAGTGGATGAGGTGAGTGATCATGTGCACGTTCTCATTTTACACATACCTGCACAAAAGTCCTCATGATCAATTCTGTGTGTGTAAGCGTTCCTTTATAATTCCCCCACTTGTTTTTTAATCTCACATGGACATCTAGATAAACCAAATTCAACTGAAAATGTAGCAGAGTGACTGATGTTTTGTCCTAAAGGGTTCACATTCAGTCAGTGTTTGTTGGCCACCAGATATGAGTTCTCCTATATGGGCTCGATGGTGGTGGTTAACAGTAGTGTTGTGCAGTCGTGTTTAATATTAGTGATTAACAGTGTTGTACAGTGGTGTTTAATAGTAGTGTTTAACTGTAGTGTTGTACCGTGCTGTTTAACAGTGGTGTTTAACGGAGGTGTTTAACAGTGGTGTTTAACGGGGTGTTTAACGGAGGTGTTTAACAGTGGTGTTTAACAGTGGTGTTTAACAGTGGTGTTTAACGGAGGTGTTTAACAGTGGTGTTTAATGGGCACTCTCCCAGGAAGAGGCAGCCAGCTACAGACACTTGGGAGCCATTCTGAGGTACTGCCTCATGAGTAGAGCAGATGGGGAGGACCGCACAGAGGAGTTCCACAGGTGTGCACACACACATACACACACACACATACACACACACATGCACACACATTCACACAAATACACACACCTACACCTGCATACACACATACACAAACATGTGCATGTCACACAGGCAAACACAACTGTGAACACACGCACACAAGCATACAAAACCACACAACCCTCACATATGTTCACCCCCACACATATACCGTCTCACACACACACACTCAATCACGCACTTACATACACATGCGTATATACAATGTGTGTCTGTGTGTGTGTGTGTGTCCTGCAGTCACACGGTGAATCTCCTGGGGAATCTCCCTCTCCCGTGTCTGGACGTGTTGCTCTTACCCAGAGTTCAGCAGGGCTCCACTGAGTACATGGGCATCAACATGGACGCTGTTACTGTGCTGCTGGATTTCATGGAGAAGCGTCTGGACAGGGTGAGCATCTGTACGGGGTGAGCTTCTGGAGGGGGTGAGCATCTGGGCAGGGTGAGTGTGTGTGTGGGGTGAGCGTCTGGAGGGGGTGAGCATCTGGGCAGGGTGAGTGTGTGTGTGGGGTGAGCGTCTGGAGGGGGTGAGCGTCTGTGCAGGGTGAGCTTCTGGGTGGGGTGAGCGTCAGCTCCCCTCGTGAGCACCTCTCTGTTATCACACTACTGTGCCTGACTACGCCTGGCACCTGAGCCCTCTCAGAGGAGACGCTGCCTCACGTGTCACCTGTTGTGCAGACAGGGCTGCCCTTGTGCACCTGCTCTCCTGGGCTGGCCGGGCTCCTCTTCCTGTTTTTGTGGCCGCTGTGAGGTGCGTGGAGCCCTGGGGAGTCCTGAGCCCGGCTGGGGCCCTGTGTGCAGCCCTAATGCAGGTGTGTGTGTGAGGTAAAGGACTCGCATGTCGTGCCTCTCTGGTGTTTAGGGGAATAAACTGAAGGAGACGCTGCTGCCCTCCCTCAGCCTGCTGACAGAGAGCTCCCGTATCCACAGAGAGACCAGGAAGTTCTTAAGGATGAAAGTGAGAGAAAATTAACCACTTACAATACAGCCTGATTATCATGTTAAACGTCATTGATGTCCCTTCTTAGTAGACTTTATGTTTATAACAACTATTACTGCTGTGTGTGTGTGTGTGTGTGTGTATCTGTGTGTGTGTGTGTGTGTGTGTGTGTGTGTGTGTGTGTGTGTGTGTGTGTGTGTGTGTGTGTGTGTGTGTGTGTGTGTGTGTGTGTGTGTGTGTGTGTGTGTGTGTGTGTGTGTGTGTGTGTTCAGGTGCTGCCCCCACTGCGGGACGTGAGAAACAAGCCTGAGGTCGGGAACTCTCTGAGGAATAAGCTTGTGCGTCTGATGACCCACATCGACACGGACGTTAAGAACTGCGCTGCGGAGTTCCTGTTCGTACTGTGCAAAGAGAGCGGTGAGACACACACTGCAGGGCCGCTGTGGCGAAACACCTGACTGGGCAACGCTGCTCTGCGCTGGGGCAGGTGACACCTCGTATATGATGTTGAGTTATGGTGTTAAAGCTACAATCTTCACACCTTTCAGATCTTTTGTTTTTTATTTTTAATTTTTTTAATTTTATGTTCAAGATCAAGTGAGCAGAATGATTCAGTTAAAAAAGAAAATAATTACAACCTTTGTATTTCATAAGTACATAAACGCAGTTACTGATGGGCCTCGTTTGACCTGAGGGTGCTTCCTCTCATTTAAGGTTCTGCTGTAATTTTCCATCTTAAGTCACTCTGGCTTTACTTTCTAAAAGCGGACAACAACAGATTGGTGAAGTAAAAAATAACGAAATAATAAATAACTGAATGTTTGTTGTGTGATGTGGATGCCATGACAGTGGTGAACTCAACTTTTGTCTCATGTGTGTGTGGCAGTGTCACGATTCATCAAGTACACAGGCTACGGTAACGCCGCGGGACTGCTGGCCGCTCGTGGCCTTATGAGGGGGGGCTGGGAGCCCGGACACTACTCTGAGGACGAGGACAGTGACACCGAGGAGTACAGAGAGGCAAAGCCACAGTGAGTCACACCACACCAGAGAAACCACACACACACACACATCTACAATTACACCACACCAGAGAAAATACATACACACATCTACAATTACACAACACCAGAGAAACTACACACACACATATCTACAATTACACCACACTGCAGTGGTCACTGGAGGGGTGATGTGTATCAGAGCAGTTTCAGTAAGTGTGTTAATTTAGAACTGGTTTAGAATGTCCTACAGCAAGTGTGTTGAACCAGTTTTTACATTTTCTTAGAGGAAGCAGATCTTAGCGCCACGGAGACGCATTGCTATTGTGCTCTGTGCATCTTCTTCTGGATATTGTAACACACCTTCAATACTCAAAGATTTCAGTTCAACTCTCAGTTCAACCTGGAGATGTGAGTGTGAGTGTGATGTGAGAGTGATATGTGTATGATGCATGTGATGATGCTCCTGCAGTATTAACCCCGTAACTGGGCGGGTGGAGGAAGAGCAGCCCAACCCCATGGAGGGCATGACGGAGGAGCAGAAGGAGTTCGAGGCCATGAAGCTCGTCAACATGTTCGACAAACTCTCCAGGTGCACGCCAGAATGAGGCTCCGCCCACTCTGCTCTTATGGGAACATGTACCAGTGTGTTTTTGCATGTGTGTTTGTGTTTTACATTGTTATTGTCTGTTATCGTCTATTATTGTCTGTTATCATCTGTTATCGTCTGTTATTGTCTGTTATCATCTGTTACTGTCACTGGTTTGAGAGAGCGGCTGTGAAAAATGACTACAGCAGGATCTCGGTGTAGATGAAATGACGTGTTTGTTCAGTGAAATAAGCCCTCCTTATCTGAGTAAACATCTCACAAGAGTCGCTCAGAAGCTCCACCACGGGTGATGGGTGCTTCAAAAATCTAAGTTTCTAAATATACAGATCTAAGTTTGTTTAATTGTCGTGTATCTAAAGAACAAAGATGGCAGTTTGGTAACCGTGCTGACTGACTGACTGTGTCTCAGGAACCACGTGATCCAGCCGCTGAAACTCGGACCAGACGGGACGATGACCAAACTGCAACCCCACGAGCTGCACTGCCTTCCACACCAGCCGCTCCACAACCCGGAGCAGAACGAGGAGGAGGAGGATGAAGACCACTCGGACTGAAGATGCCCTCAGCCATTCTCATTCATGGCTGACAGTACCACCTCACAATAAAGAGTAGGATAGGTTTGGCGGCACAGGTACAGCAGCGTGTGAAATGCGAATATATCAACTCTGCTGGTTAAGCATCCGGAAAGAAAGATAGTTCACCTGCCACTGCATGGACGTCCTCTTTCATCTGTTCACACACACCTGAATTGTGAATTACACTACCTGGTATCTAACAGTCTCACACGCACACACATACATACACACACGTACACAAACACACTATGTTATTGCAACTATTCTGTTTTTGACAGTCTGTCCAGGCAGTAATGTTTTTTCCAACACAGCTGGTTCCTGCGTGACGTAGCTGGCCTGCACAGACCTGCCCAGGGTCGCTCTGTCATGCAGTGTAACAAGAAGTGTACCATGTCACTGCAGAGCAGTGCTGACATGCCCGTTATCTGCACAGTACAGTTATCAGTGTGCGTGTTCTTTTACAAACATGAATACAGTTTAAAAGAATACAGTTCTCTTGTGTGTGCAACCCTGATGGGTGGAGCCATGTTGATGTGCTCATTCAATGCTTCAGCATACAGCGTAAGACAGCAAGAACACCACCACGTCCTTGTGTACAGACATCGCGTGTGTCTTTACAGCCAGATCATTTCATCCAGCAGGATAGTCACACTCTTATTCATCTTCTGGAAGATCTTCCAATTAGAATCAATGTTTTAACCACAACAGTGAATTTATTTTGTGTTAAAGAGGCAAGTTTCTCAATATTGTCTTAAATGGCCTTGTGATATTTTGGTAAAGTTTATGTAAAGTATGTATGAAAGAATACTTAGTAATTTGTATTATGTTATGTGTTCCAAAGTTTTGTTGTGAAGTTATAATAAAATAAAAAATACAGAAGCTGAATATAATTCCTTAATTTCTAAGAGAAACCTTCCCCCACAGTTAATACTCGTAGTAAGACACACAAATGTGAGCTATTTCACTCTGCTTCTAGTTATACTTTAGCTTAATTTTTTTAAAGCTAACAGACTGCGAACAACAAACTCCGAACGTTCTGCACATTTTCTCTCAAAACCAAGCAATATCATATCTCACCACTTGGTGGAAGTATTGAGTTTACGATCTGGTCCCTCCTTACAAAACGAATAGAAGAACAAGCCCGGTGTTTGGAGCTCAGCAGATAGAGCGAATATCGCAACGGTGCAACTGAGAAAAGAGCGTAAATCTCCGCTGTCAGAATGAAAGATGTCATCGGATACCTCAAACAGCAACAGAGCAAGAGTCCGACGACAGAAATGGCCACAGAATGGCATAAGTTGGAGGACCTGTACAACAGAAAGTGAGGCTTTTTCTTTGCACTACGGTGGTAACGCTCGCTAGCCGTGGCCTATGTAGCTACAGGCTCAGCGCTAGTGGCGTTAGCTGAGTCACTCAGCCCAGCTAGCAGGCTAAGCTAACTGTAGTAATGACAAAGCGCGAAACGTTACAACACTAACGTTATTAACTATCTGTGATGTATTGAATGTATCTAATGTATGTACCCCGGCGAGTCCGGCGTTGTGCTGCTCATCCGTGTGTTACTTAGCGGCCTAATTCCCCTTTTTCGTGTTGGTCAAATGCCGTTAACGATAAAAAAATATGATGCTGTACTAGGAACATTGTTTGATATGAGCTATTAGTCGATATGAGTCAATATTAGTCAATATACCTCTGACATTTGAATTAAAGATATTGTAGACTATAAAAGATGCAGTACAGTACAGTACTCTTACTCCTGCTATTAAAATGTAGTCATAACACTCGGAGTCACGCTGTGTCTTTATGCGATAAACACAACTGGAAACGGAACCTTTACGGTGACATTTTTCATTAGAGATAAAATCTATTATTGATTCTCACTACGTTGGCATTTTTCTTGTCACAACATCGGCGCACCAGTTAGGTGGTTTTCCAAGGTCACTTGAGTAAGATGCATGCTCAACAACTGCAGAAAGTACTGATGTTTTTTCTGTCTTATTAGACTGTGGCATCAACTCACCCTGAAGCTGACGGATTTTGTCCAAGACCCCGTCTTCTCCAAAGGGGACGCCATCATTCAGGTAACCTTTGCGTGAATTTATTGTAAAATAAATGTATTCGTTTCTGTACTGAGAAATTTCAACTAGATTATGTGTATTCCACAGCTTTATGAAAACTTCATCAGTGACTTTGAACACAGGTGGGTTTGTGCCACTTGCTGAGTTTCTGGTTTGAGAAACATACACAAGATGCATTTATTAATATTGTGACCAAGTGATCATTACTAATTTTTTATTTATTTTTTATTTTAGAATCAATCCATTGTCGCTAGTAGAAATTGTTCTCCATGTTGTCAGACAAATGCCAGGTAATCTTTTGTATGTTTGTGTGCTGTGACTGAGAGAACTGTGTCCATTTAAAGTGTGCAAGTGATTGTGGGAGTGAACTGTTCATTTATAATAATTTATAATTAATAATAACATTATAATACTCATAGTATTATATATTATGATATGATAATTATAATGTTCATTGTACCATTTAAATTTGTCTGTTTTCAACAGATCCAAATACTGCCATAACGTTTCTTGAAAAAACAAAAGAAAAGGTAGTGTGGTATTTTATGCTGTCTTTACAGTTTACTTGCGCTGTAACTTTACATAAGAAGACATATTTTATTCATGTTCTGTTCTCTTTGTGCTCTTGCCACCCCTGTAATAAGGTGAAGGCAAGTGATGAAGCAGTCATCCTGTGCAAAACCGCTATCGGAAGCCTCAAGCTAGACATCAGTGATCTTCCCGCAACAAAGGTAATAGCAGGCCTGCTGTTGATCTACGCTTGGGGTGGGTTGCTGGGTTTTGGTGGGATGGGTTGCTGGGTTTTGGTGGGATGGGTTGCTGGGTTACTGGGTTTAGGTGGGATGGGTTGTTGGGTTACTGGGTTCGGGTGTCAGGTTCTGTGCTGGTTCTTACAGTCCTTTTTTCTTTAGAAACTGATCGAGGAGGTGGAGGTGCTGTTGAATGGTCTTCCGGGTGTGACGTCTGTGCATGGGCGGTTCTACGACCTGTCCAGCAAATATTACCGCATCATTGGAAATCATGCGCTCTACTACAAGGACGCGCTCCACTACCTGGGGTGTGTGGACGCCAAAGACTTGCCTGGTAAACCTCCGGATGAGGGGACTGGGTGCGGGTTTATGGACTGAACAGAACTGTATGAATAGCATAGACCCTAGATTCAGTTCAGATACCTGACCTTTGCTCAATGTGCCTGTGGTCTTTTGTTTTTCTTCAGAGGCAGAACAGCAAGAAAGAGCTTTTACACTTGGATTGGCTGGCCTGCTAGGGGAGGGCGTGTACAATTTTGGAGAACTGGTATGTCATTGGACAAAACCCCCGTGCAGCAGTTCCACCTGCAGTGTAATTGAAAGGCCTCTGTTGTTTATTCGTGTGGTTGGTATTTGTCATTTGTAGCTGATGCATCCAGTGCTGGAGTCCCTGAGAAACACAGATAAGCAATGGCTCATAGAGACTCTCTATGCTTTTAACTCGGGGAACGTGGAGAAGTTCCAGGCTCTGAAATCAGTCTGGGGACAGCAGGTAAGTGAAGAGGATCTTTACACGTGCTGGATATTTAATCTGATATTAAATATTTCATAAATACTACATATTTCATAAATACTCATATTTATTGGTGATTTTTTATGTCATAGCTGAAGTCTTGGTTATGTCAAAAAATTTTAACAGCGTGTTGACGGACGTCTAGAAAGTGGCCCATACAACAAATTTAATTTGAGGGAGAGACTGTTGTGGTGTTGAGGGTGTGTGGGGGAACAGGGAGAGACTGTTGTGGTGTTGAGGGTGTGTGGGGGAACAGGGAGAGACTGTTGTGGTGTTGAGGGTGTGTGGGGGAACAGGGAGAGACTGTTGTCTGTTTGTGTTGCAGCCTGACCTTGCTGCACAGGAAGCCAGACTCATGCAGAAGATCCAGCTTCTGTGTGTGATGGAGGTAAGCATCGTGATTGGCTGACAGAAGAACCCCATAGGGCTCATACAGTATCTGGACCTCTTAATCTAAATCCAGTCCTGGATTTTGTCATCACTGGTAGTTAAAGAACCTGACTGAACACCTTATGACACTTCTGTCTGAAGAGAGCGTGGTGTAAATCTGTAGATTACAGAAAGCTGGTAGTTTAACACCCGTGTAGTTTAACACCCGTGTATACTTCTTAGCAAAGCCAGTCTCATGCAGTTTAGAGATGGCTGAGGTTGGGTTTGTGTTCTTAATGAGTGACCAGATGTTTTAACTCTTTCCACAGATGACTTTCACCAGACCAGCCAATCACAGGCAGCTGACATTCCAGGAAATCGCTCAGAGCACCAAGGTCCCCCTGAACGAGGTGTGTCCCGTGTCTGGGCACCATCGCTGGCCTTCCCACAGTGCAGCTGGGTTTGGGGCAACAGCTGGGTGTGATTGTGTTTTTAGAGCCTGAACATCTTGTTCACATCATATACTATATCACAATGATTTGGTCATATTTAACTTGTTTTCTCTATTTTAGAAGATTTTAGAAATCTTATTGCATTGAAAATGCTTTTTTGGTTGTTTTAGATGTTACACTAGTATGATCAGTGACACACACAGTTTTTCAACATCAGTTCTGCATCTCAGTTATTGTGACGGAGTCCAGCTCTGCTCTCAGAAGTGCTAGTTACTGAACTGCTTACAGGTGTTCTCTGTCCCTCAGGTGGAGCTGTAACAGGTGTTCTCTGTCCCTCAGGTGGAGCTGTAAGAGGTGTTCTCTGTCCCTCGGGTGGAGCTGTAACAGGTGTTCTCTGTCCCTCAGGTGGAGCTGTAACAGGTGTTCTCTGTCCCTCAGGTGGAGCTGTAACAGGTGTTCTCTGTCCCTCAGGTGGAGCTGTAACAGGTGTTCTCTGTCCCTCAGGTGGAGCTGTAACAGGTGTTCTCTGTCCCTCAGGTGGAGCTGTAACAGGTGTTCTCTGTCCCTCAGGTGGAGCTGTAACAGGTGTTCTCTGTCCCTCAGGTGGAGCTGTTGGTGATGAAGGCTCTGTCAGTGGGTCTGATCAGAGGAAGCATTGATGAGGTGGACCAGAAAGTGCAGATGACCTGGGTGCAGCCCAGAGTGCTGGACCTGCCACAGGTACCAAACACGCACACACACACACACACACCACACATGCGCACACACACACACACACACCCTGCGTCTAGTCTTAATAATGGACTCAGGAATGCAGGAAGCTGGAGGCTGTGATGGCTGTTGGCGTCACAGACTGATGTCACCATCTCCAGCACAATCAGGGCTTTGACTGATCTTCAGTCTCTGTAGCACTGCACTGTGGTGTTTTCTACAAGGAAGCTTTTGCCCCTGAGTGACTGTGTGTGTGTGTGTGTGTGTGTGTGTGTGTGCCTGCACAGATCAAGGGTATGAAGGAGCGGCTGGACTTCTGGTGTGGAGATGTGAAGAGCATGGCTGTGTTGGTGGAGCAGCAAGCACAGGACATCCTCACATAAACACTCACACACACACACACACTCTCTCGCAACCCTTGGAAAATATCTGCTCGTTTAGTATTGGTATATGACCTGAGGTATTTCATTAAAGACGTTTTCAGAGTTTTTTCCTGCTGTTTTGTCCTTTCTGTCTGTGCCGAGGGCAACTGGATCCAAGATCAGCAGCATATCACCAACGGCGAACAGAACAATTTATTTTACGCCAGCCCACAAATTATGATGAGCTTGTCACAAGCTGTTTGGATTGGCTGCTTGATGTGATGTCACACCAGACAAACATTCCCCTCCCTATATTTGCATGAAAATCAATACCAAAAAAATGAACCTTATCTTATACACTACATGAAAGCAAGTTAGGGGCAGTTGTCTTTCACACAGTCCAGGAAACGTAACGTCCTAATGAGTGAAATGAAATGTTTAAAGTCGTCTCCACTCCATTTTTCACACTAAGTAGGAGGAGCCATTTCCTTTGTCCATTCAAAAAAAAAAAAAAAAAAAAAGATTGAGAAGATGGTGACTGACTATATCTCCACTGTACATTGGTCATTGTGTTTTATCTGAGTGAAAGAATGTATTTATGCTCAGTATTGAATATGTGTATGATGCTAATAGCATCAGTGATGGTTACAGTGACGTTGAGCACGAAGTTTCTTAAGCATCCTTTGGTAAGTGAAATGTAGCATGTGAAACAGGTATGTGGGGGGGCGGGTCCTGATGGGGGGCGGGCCCCCACACTCCCTCTGAGACTCTTTGCTGCAGGGCCCTCCCAGCCTCCCCAGGGTGATGTCATGTGGAGATAATTGTTAACTGGCTCATCTGCTCCTCAGGAACCAGTGGACCAGTTACCAAGAGCAACGGCACAGGCGGTTGAGATGAGTGTGTGCTCGTTTTACTAAAGCACGCTGCAGTGTGTGTGAGGGGCTGGACACTGCGTGATGATCTGTGCGGTCTGACCAAGCACCTGCCCGGGGGGCTCTAATGGAAAAGTATAGTTGGCGCACATGCACTTTTCCTCACGTCGTCCTACGTTTACTGGTACGTGTTGGGCGTTTGGGTGTGAAAGGTGTGATGGCAGCTTCACTCGTCATGCGTCCTGGAAGATGAGGGACCTGCTTCAGTTGGTGAACTGCAGAAACGCGCGTTCAGCCCAGGAGCTTCTGACCGCGAGTTGTAGGTTTGCGTGAGAACAGATCTCCACGCTGAGCTGGCCTCATCCTGCAGTTAGGCACCTTGATTTAAAACCCTCTTGATTTAAAACCTTCCTCTTTTGAGAGGAAAAGGTGCATCATGCTGGTTTTTATAGGCTTTATTGCTTCGTGTGCACCATACAATCTGGTGTGCACTTAGGTTGTGTGTGTCATCTGTGAAGGTGTGTATGGATTTAAAAAAAAACTAATTTTCTGTAGTAAACACTATTTCAAACCTCCACAAACCTGACTGGTCTCTTAGCAACGTCGCACATAAAGCCTTGCTGTGGGAGCTGAGAAGCCGTTTGTATCTCACCGTGAAGCCTCTGTGGGGCTGTTTATCTGCTCTGAGAACCGTGATGAACATGCCAATAAAGGAATCTAACCCAACGTCCTCAGGGGTTTAAATAGATGGTTCTTCCTGCAAATTCTCCCTCTTAATTTCTGAAATCAGGCCAACAAGTTTTATTGTTTTATTATATATTATATATATATATATATATATATATATACACACACACACACACTTCCTGTACTGTTCTAGATCATAACCCCACTCTGGAATTCTAGCTTGATCTGGTAAGCTCTTTTTATTTTTTGGCATTTGTAGATTTTTAAGTTGCACATTTCAGGTCTTCTCCAGGACTGCGCCACGTCTCCAGGCTCGGATGACCCATCTGGACCATTTCAGCATCTTCATGTGACCTGATGATGACCTCACATCTGGATAGAACACTCCTGGACCCCCAGATTACTTTTTTGGTTTTAAAGGTGACAGTAAGTCAGTCACATGCAAAGAAACACAGCAGTAGACGCTAATTCTCTCTGTAATTGTGTGCACATTTGTGTAGGATAATCACCTTTCCCACTCCTGATTAGTTGACTTAACATAGCCTACATCTATGACTTCACTATTCAAATCTACAGGGTGTGAACCCTTTTCTACAATACTGAAGAAACATTAATCCATTACTCTTCAGATCTCTGTCAGATCTGTTTCTCTGCATTATGCTACTTTTTAACTGTTGCATTTGTATGATACTTTAATTGCAGGCTGTGAACTGAGACGTTTGCTTTGGTGGTTGGTACATTCGTTTATTTATGAGACGTAAATAGGATTTTCGGGGAGGAATGCAGATGTTCGCTCTGACTGTTGCAGCACGTCCTCAGGGACGCTTCTTGTAGCTTTCTAGGTTCGCGAGGATCCATCCAGACGGGACCAGGATCGTCAGAAGCATCGCCAACATGCCAACAGCTTGTTCCTGTAAGGGGACGTAGAAGAGCACATACAAACATACAGTTAAACATTTCAGTCGCGTTTAGTTTTAAATGAAGTTTTATATACTGAGTAAACAGAATCGGGAGAGGGTTCGGTCTATCTTGGACAGACATTGGCCGCGTACGTCATCCAGAAATTGATCGTATGGGTAATGGTACCTGTCGTATCTAAATATGACTGAAGTGGCTCCGCGCATATCTTACTCGACTAGGCTAGACATAACTTCACCATCGACAATGAATACCTGTGAACAGTGCCAGGAACAGCAGAAACGTTAGTTGGTGGTTATTCTACTGGGTGGGCGATTCGTGCCGACAACTAAATGGTCAGTTGTAAGTGGGAATGTTGTGTGACGGTAACGGTATCCCAATCTAGATTGTATCCAGCAAGGGACATTTATGGGACCTACAGTGTGTAAGAGAAAACAACAAAGCCTATTCTACTAGCGATAGTGGTAGTGGTTTGGGGGGCGGGACTTATATATATCCCGCCCATATATATATGACATGACACAACACACACACACACACACTGATGTCTTAGAAGGAAATTAGGAAACACCCATTTAAAATTCCTGAACTTTCATCAAAACATCTAGCTGAATGCTATGACAAGCAACACTAAGAACAACTTTTAGAGCAACGTTCCGTATTTTCACAAAGTATATATATACTGTATGTGTGTGTGTGCGCGCGTGCGTGCGTGCGTGTGTGTGTGAGAGAGAGAGAGGGGGAGAGAGACGTCTCTAATCAATTGTCCGTCCTTGTTTGTAACAAGTAAGCTGAAGAGATCTGGGACTTACGCGAGGTCATGAGGTCTGTCAAGACGTAAACAAACGATTATCCAGTTCATTAAACAAAAGTAAACAAAACCAGTTAAAAAAATGTCTTGGTCATTTCAATGCAACATAACTGACAAGAGACAACCTAAATAATCGTTTTAAGTGTTGAGGAGCAGTTAATGTGTTGTATTTTAAGTGTTGAGGTGCAGTTTATGTGTTGTATTTCAGGAAAACCACATTTTACGTGCATGATTCTAAGTGCGTCCAACACCGTCGGGCATATCATGTCTTGGCCTACTTTGACACTAGCCTCTCTAACAGGCCTAGCATTTAACAACGATGTGTGGTTTTGGTCCCAAAGTATTCCGAATTAATCCAAAAGACATTTTACAGAGATATTTTGATCTGGCTCAGAATTAATTAACATTGGACTAAACGGTTTCTATAGTAAATAGTGTTTTGACTTTATTTGGTCACAAGGTCACACGCTTGGTTTGGCCGCTTCCCAAAAATATTACAGTGGGGAGCTCGCGAACGGCCAGACTATACAGAATACCGAGAAAATGACTAAACCGTGCACCAAAACACCCATTCAGTGCGTGTATTCATATGTACACCTAATATTAAAATGTAGGCTACTGAGTTGCATTTCATATTCCGGGATATCATACCATTGTACGTGAGGACAGTGACACCGCCAATGGCGTTAATCTTTTGGTTTCGCCTTCCTTTAATTACGGGGACAACGTGTGATATAAAAAAAATCGAAAATAATTCGCTCGAAACATTATCTGCTCATATTATTAAAAGATGGAGCTATACAGCGGGAATCCACGTCTTGTTCATGAGTAGTATTCGTTGCGCGCTGCGTCGGCACGTTACGAAAACGAGCAAGCAGGAGTCGCGTAGTAAGCTACTCACCCCAGCTGTCAACGGATGTTTCGCCGGTTTTGACATTATACTGGCTCTGGGTGTAATCTGTTGTCTCACAGAAGCCCTAAGCAAGTTGAAAGCGCGGCCCACGATCGCCATTATGTCCTTTGGTGTCAGCGGGTAAAATATCCGAATGTGAAGAAATGCTGTGTGCTGCAATGTTCAGGACGTCGGACTGTGCCCTTCTGCCTGAGCGCCTGCTTTAGCTCTTCACCTGCCAATGTCCTCGCGCATAGTGGTCCGCCCCCATCCGCTAACGGTGTGTAATACGTTATTGGACGCCTAGTCAGAAAAGCAAGGATAAAGCTGTAAACTTTCATTACAGTACCTGGCCTCTGTGGATGTGAGCCGATTTCATTTTGAGTTGTTTTCATTTTGACTTCTAAAATGTAGGTCTGTGTTAAGCATACACGTTAATCCTGCTGTGTGTGTTCTGTATACATAAAGACTGTGTGACTTCCTCGAGAACGGAAGGACTTTTATGAGCCTGTTTCGTTGCATTAAAACACCGCGTTCGGTAGCCTAACGCACGGACACCAGTTGTTTCAGTAACAATAATAACAATAATCATAATTCAATAATAATTGTGGAGTTCGTTTTGGCCCTTACAGTGATTTCTGTAATGCCTTATAATATATCGATAACAGGACGATCTTAACATGACATATAAATTTCCGTTAATACGGGAGACCAGGAATATTTACAATAAATGGATGGTTGTAGCAGCATCACTTTCACCAGTATTAACCAGGATTAACGTGGATGCTTAACATATACTTTCATTTTAGAAGTCAAAATGAAAATAACTCAAAATAGGCAGTCATGGTCAGGTGTTTAGGGAACCGGTCTTGTGACCGGGGGTCGTGGGTTTGATTCCCAGGCCCTAAGCCATGACTGAAGTGCCCATGAGCAAGGCACTTAACCCCGGGTGCCAGGCTAGGGCTGCCCATCGCTCTGGGCACGTGTGCACCATGGCCCCATAGTGATCACTAGTGTGTGTGTGTGTGTTCTCACTAGCCAGTGGGTAAATGCGGAGGACAAATTTCCAATTGATAAACGCACATGATGAATTGTAAATGTTGTTGTTGTTTTATACCAGTAAGGGAAAACCTTAGAATTATGGGATCATTTTTCTGTTTCAACTGGTTATTGCTGAGGATTTAACAAAATTCTCCAAACTTGACATGCAGGGGACCACAAAATGCCATGGAGTTCTTCTGCATGTTTTCAATATGTAATTTACAAAGACAACTTCCACTTCTCTTCCTAGACCCTCCAGTACCACTCACCTTGTTCAACATCAAAACAGACCACCATTCTTCCCTGATGACAGACCCAACTACATATATAATATGTAATACGTAAGGTAAGATGGCGGTCCCCTCCAGCCTCTGTCAGGGCCAGGGTATCAGCCAGGAGGCTCAACATTTTGCCTGCTGTTTATTATCTTTGCTCTCCCCATCCTGGTGTTGATCTGCCTTTGGCAATCCAGTACTCCTACTGCGTTTCTAGAACCACACCCAAACACATCCTTGTCTCATTATGTGACACTGATATAGTTGAAGCTGGAATTACATAACTATGTATGTATTAAATATATGTAATTCTATCTATTGTGTCAAAAAGGCTCCTTGGTAAAATGATCTCAGGTAGTCACTTAGGTGTTTCGTCCATGCTAATTTCAATTTTAAACTGACGGAGGGGGTGGGGGTGTGTGGAAACATCACTCTTTGCAGTAGACCAACAAGGAACTTCATATTAAAACTGAAATAAAATGATCCAAATATTCTGTGTGTGTATATAATATATATATATATATATATATATATATATATATATATATATATATATATATATATATTATCAGTTATCAAAAGAAGCAGCTATAGGACCAGTTTCTACTTCCTACCTTAAACAATTAAGAGTGTTTTTAAGGGTCTATGTCTTTAACCCATTATGGTTAAACCAGGAACCTGGCAATGGAAGACCCTGTAAAACCAGATTTGACCTTCACAAGCCATCATGAACAAACAGGTCAGTCACAGGAATACATTTGTAATACAATAAATATGCAAGAAATTGTATATTTACAGCTTAAAGTCTCCATGGGAACTGACCCAGTGTTGTGTGTGAACACAGGTGAAATACATGTCGTTTATCTGCTGCAGTGTAGACACTCAATAAAAAACACATTTGACACCACCACCACGTGGCACCACACGGTCCACGTGAAACCTGATCCAGCTTGTATCGGTCCCGTCTCGAAGGGTGAGCGGCTTGCTCCGCCTGCAGGACGCCCTCGCAGTGGGAGGGGCAAGGGGGTGGGGGGAGGGGTCTAGGGTCCTACAGCTCGCGCGTGATCTGGAGCTTTAGGTTCACAGCTGTGGGGTCTAAACAGAGTCGGTCTGCTTCAGTCCTTCTACCTCCTGTGGGTAAACGTCGATGCACAGCCGACGGAGAAATAACACCGCCAAATGACTTTAATTGAACAGAGGGAACAGTTTAATTTATCAGTACGGCACTTGGACATTGTCAGACCCTGTACACAGAATAAATACTGAGACGAAGTGTGTGAGCAGGGCATCTCATTTGCCGACTCAAGCAACACTTTTTAGTAATCTAATAAATGCTAACAATTAAGTAACCCTAATATACTAATAAATATTTTACTATCAATCTACTGACAGCTCACCAGGAACAGCACGAATCAAACATGATTAAAAACCTTGCAAAAATCAAAACGTTAAATGTTATTTGACATAAAACTTTTTTTTTTACAAATTTATGAACAGTTTGAACATTTACAGACTGGTAGGCATATACTCTGTGTAATGGATCAGTACGTTGTGTGAAGTGAAGATTTGTGTGATTCCCTCAGCATCCACTGTCTTCAGCTTCCGGAAGTCTACACAACAGCAAGAACACAAAGCACAGCAAAAGAATGACAACAACATTTCCTCAATTTTCAATATGAGGCATGAAATCAGAAAGTGACAGGAGCAGCTCCGTACCTTTGATAACCGAGTACCAAGTCTTTAACCCTGATTTATAAATACCATCATCACTGTCCCGGACATATCTTCTCCCATCTGTGGAAAGTATAAATCAAACTAAATAAACAGCGAGGAAAGCTATTCCCATATGGCTAATCTATTTCAGTATGGCTAATCTATTCTGCAATCATACTGTTGATGCATGCATATGATTGTTTAGTCTTGATTGAATAGTATGTAGTATTTACACAAGGTTGGGATATAATGTGATTTTCATACAGGGCATTTACGCACTTTTTCTTAAGTGTGATGTTTTGGTTTTCAAACATTAAAATTTCTAATTTCTGTTTTATCCACATATTTTCATTTACAGCTAATTAACTCTAAACAGTGTGTTTACTGTTTACTGTTGCTTTATACATCTTAATATTCACAGTTGTGCCGTGAGAAGACCTGTTTTGATAGTTGACAGCTGGTTCTCATAAATTTGCTAAACAAACGCTGTACCTGTTTTTCAGTGAATCTACAAAAAAGCATGGCAGGTGCGAGTGGCCACGGGGCAGAGCTGGTGATGTTAGATGTTAGGCAGGGAGGGACACACTCACACTTGCCCTTAAGGTACAGCATCGACTGTGGTCCCCAGTTCTTAGACACAGTTGTCTGTTAAAATTGAAAAAATGTTTAAAAGAACAGCACATCAACTACTTTAATTATGAGCTTTTGAGCCAAATAAACTTACCTTCTGAACGCAGAGAGATTCCACAGTCAAAACTACTATCACAACTGAACAAGTCCATATGATCTGTGTTCTTGGAATCTAGTGTAGGAGAAACACCAATTAAGCAAAATCAATATTAGTTTTAGATTGAGGTTTGAGAACAAGTTGCACAAATGTATTTACCATTTTCACCCTACCAGCAAAGGTTTGAGGTCCAGTGCTGAATGACAAGTCTGAGCTGTCCAGAGCCGAGTTGGCGAGTCTGATTTGTCCAGAGCCGAGTTGGCGAGTCTGATTTGTCCAGAGCCGAGGTGGCGAGTCTGAGCTGTCCGACACGGAGTGGCGAGTCTGAGCTTCTCTAGCCCCTTTTTATTCCCATCAGCAACCACAGACCACCTGGTTCGATACAGCCCACTGTGAGAAACTGCTACAGCCCGTCCCTGGCCTATCACGGGAAAACCGTCTATATTAACTCGCACAAAAGCTGACGTCAAGAACACAACCACCATAATGAAGATCAATAGTGAGGTTTACCATCAGTTCCCCAAATCAGACAGCAAGCACAAGGCAGTGAATTTCTGCTTTACTTTAAATGCACATCACGAATGAAACAAAAGAATTGGGTTATAGACAAATCACATCGTTATTCTCATATGGATATATAGGGTGCAATCCTTATATGTTATAATTATATGTGTGTCATCCTTATATGGATATATAAGGTGTAATCCTTATATGTATCCCAATAGACATTAAAACACTGAGATGTTGTCAAGTTAACAAACAACAAAGGCTTCATAAACATAAAATAAATAAATAACAGCACCATAGTATTGTTAAAGTTTTTTTTCTTTTTTCTTTTTAAACCAGGAGTATGGTTAGTGACCACTCATGAACATTCCCATAAATATATTTAAATGCTGTAACAGTCAAAATATGCATAAGGACACACACAGATATGCAATACAAACACACACAATAAATAAGTGCAAATTGGATTTGTTAAAATACAACAAACAAAGAAAATATGTAAATAACGGTACAACAGAGGGATTAAATGATCATCAAATGATGAAATATTATTTGTGATTTTTTTAACAGCAAACGTCTCTGGCAGTGAGCAGGTGAACGGCAGTAACGTCCTGTGTATTCTACCACTGCACTCCTGTGGATTTGAATATGGAGTGGACGATCTGCGTCAGGCACTGTCCGAACTCCTCGAGGATCATCCCCTCTGCCCGGGACAGAGCACAGCCGTCCTTCTCTGCCTCCTCCGCCTGCACCAGCAGACATCCACAGGTGGCATCCACCACGTCGGGCGTAATGCATGACAGAGGACACCTATCAACACACACACACACACACACCTTCCATGACTGCCGGGAAAAGAAACACGTTACCACAGACATTTGGAAAATAACAAGTGGCCGAACCAGAAATACCAGAAAGCAAAAGCATGTAGCCTGGGGAGAATTGGAGCGCAGTGGTAGAGCTCCACTCTGTTACTACTCCCTCACTTCCAAAGCACTGCTTCACTTATCTTAAACATCTCATGTCCACTCATGTGAACTGAGTGTTGTAAAAATATTGCATTTGCTGTTTGCAATGATTGCTATTCTTATTTCTGTTGTGTTAAAACATAATGAGTTTGTCAAAGGATCGATGTATCAGGTGGGACTTCACGCATTGCCAGTGCTGTGTTTAATTGGCCACTGGTCCAGAGAGGCACACACTTCTCTCCACTGGAACTGGATGTGGGAGACAAACATGGCCCTGACTGTGGTAGTGTCACAGGAGGACACGGAACGGCGAGGGCTCCCCGAGCACTTCACACAACCACGTCCAAAAGGACACATACATCAAACGAAATCATTGGCATAATAGCTGCGTAAAATGACCACCAGTACTTCGTCATGGTTGATTAAATTCCTCAGACAGGTCATGTTGTGGAGGTCACATCTCACTTGGTGCTGTAGAGGTTGTAGATAGAGCTGTGGCTGTCCCATCCTGTACACTCCCTCACAGGACTCCCCTCGTAGTTACGACAGCCCACACACTTACAGGTGGACGAGCACATGATATTGGCCTGTAACACAAGCACTACATGAGTTGACCTGGGAAGGGCAGAGGGTTGCTGTCTGTGGCTGGGTGTCTGGGAGTCTGAGGCTGGGTGTCTGGGAGGCTGGATGTCTGGGTGGCTGAGGCTGGGTGTCTGAGGCTGGGTGTCTGAGGCTGGGTGTCTGGGGCTGGGTGTCTGGGGCTGGGTGTCTGGGGCTGGGTGTCTGGGGCTGGGTGTCTGGGTGTCTGAGGCTAGATGTCTGGGTGTCTGAGGCTGGATGTCTGGGAGGCTGGATGTCTGGGTGGCTGGGTGTCTGAGAGTCTGAGGCTGGGTGTCTGGGCTCCAGCAGGGCTGCTCACCTCATAACATTCGCAGTAGTTCTTCAGGCAGCCTGAGCGCTTGCAGTTACAGCCCTTTGTGTGTCTGCCTTTCCAATACCCACGTTTCCTGATGTCAATCTTAGGGTGGAAGGCATCTGGGTTCCTGTCCAAGCAGATCTGGGAAGCACCCATCAAACAATCCGGATTAGCGTGAAATCACTGAAGAGAGAGCAGCATGGTCAGAGAGAGCAGCATGATCAGAGAGAGCAGCATGGTCAGAGAGAGCAGCATGATCAGAGAGAGCAGCATGGTCAGAGAGAGCAGGGTTTGGCCGCAGGGGGCCGACGGGGACAGAGTGTACCTTAATGGCTCTGCACCTCTCAGACTCATGCGCCATGTTGTTACAGCAGTTCACGCAGTTACAGTTACTACACACCTCTCCATTTGCAAAGCAATCACAGTATCTGGTAGCAGAGACATGAGGCATATCTCAGAGTCACATCGCCACAGTATTACCATACAGGAGCAGGACATGATTGACTGGAGAAACAATTGGAGATGAGTCATGAGTTTAATGAGGTGACTCCCATTCCATTGATGCTGTCTGTGTGATTTATCACAGAGGTACAGCATGAGATGTGACCAATCAGGAACATCTTGTTTAAAAAGAGGCTGGTACACAGATGTCAATTTCACCACATTTAGCCATTAATAGTAATTAATAATTAATAATCACACACACACAATCACTTACAGTTTCAAGCATTGTGATTTTGTACAGTTGCATGGCTTCTTTGATTTTTCCAAGCTGACACTAAATCAAAATGAAACATTTCAAAACAGTAATCAATGTATGAATAAAAGCAAACACAACAATCCCTTTTCAAATTTCAACAATGCATTTCAAATGACTAAACTGACGATTTGCATGCATGTGTGTATGTGTGTGCGTCTGCCTGCGTGTGTGTGTGTGTGTGTGTGTAATGAACGGACCTACCGTGAGCTCCCACTGGTCTGTCCCTCCAGTCTCCTGCCCACTGTATCAGCGTGCACAGGGCACAGTGACTGGCTGAACTGCAGGCACACACACCACATGAACACTGAACTTAGACATAATGCTCAGCATAGTTTTGCACAAGCCAAAAACCACAATTACCAAATCCTCAGTAATTTGAGTACTAGTTCTAGAGGACTGGTATATAAATGCTATCAAAGAAATGTGTTTCAGGCAAGTTCATTGTTTTTGCAGGAGTTCAACCTGCTTCACGGCAGACATGTTTTGTTACTGTGTAGTGCGTGACTGTACATGACGTGCTTTACTCTAGAGGCACGCCGCTGGCTTGCTAACCCTTTGTGACATGAACCCAGGTGTGTAATGACCTGTGAGATATATGGTGTGGGCATGAGGTTGAACATGTAGCCAGAAGCAGGAGAGCGGATGGAGGGAGGTGGGGTGATGGAGGGACACCTAAGGGCAGACTGGTATGGCTGAGAAGAGGGCCCTGTCCCTGTCTGGCACAAGCTCATAGGGAGACCATCACCTGCTAGA
Source organism: Brachyhypopomus occidentalis (assembly GCA_020368025.1). NCBI lineage: Eukaryota > Metazoa > Chordata > Actinopteri > Gymnotiformes > Hypopomidae > Brachyhypopomus > Brachyhypopomus occidentalis. The sequence goes on from JAGXOD010000001.1 coordinate 6,287,493, forward strand.
GGAAGCATGAGACAGAGGCTCCAACACCCAGCACCACAGTACTGACCACCTCACACAGAAACCCACCAAAACATTACTTCACGTTCTATTGACAAACGAACGAGCATGATGGGAAACGGAACTGCTGTGCGCTGTGGCAGAACTGAAGGATATGAATGACTTTGAAACAGGGATGGAGACGGAAAACTGATACCTCCCCCCTGCAGGAGACACTGTTGGGGAGGAAGTGTGAGCCCACTCTGAGAGCACCACGGAGGCTTCAAGCCGGATGGTCCACAGCCTACGGCCGACGTGTGGAACATCTCGTCTGGGCTGGAGTGATTCAACACAACCATCTGCCCTAAGCCATGCCCACTGCACATGACCTGCACATATCACACACACACAAACACACACACCCCAACATACATCAACAGACACAGATGTTCTGACATTTACATTACACCCAATCTGGTGATGAGTTCAGACCATTCCAACCGTTACATTACACCCAAACTGCACTACACCGCCACCTCTATGCTGGCTCTTATGATCATTTTGAGGATGAGGTAGTAGAGGAGGATGAGGGTGTACCTGGCAGACATTTGAGGTGCAGACAGGGAGCTTCTTCCTTGACTGGTCCTGAGGTGACATTAACACAGTGAGCTGCTGGTTGGAAGCAAAATGCAGAGTGCAGTTCATTAGTGGCGAATGTTTTAAAGTTTAACTGGTAGATGGTGATAAGGTACCATCATCAGGGAGAACGGTTTAGAAATTATTTTCACACATGCATACACACACACACACACACACACAAAATAAATATTCCATGTTAATGAGTTCTTACGCTCTGGCCTAAGTCCAGTTGATTACAGAGTCTTAAGTCTCCATCAGATTCATGTGTAGAACAGGCCTGCTGAGTGTGTCCGTCCTCCACCTCTGCACTAATGCTAGCCACAGCATCACTAACCTCTGCCTGCCACAACAAATGAAACCTTAACCAGGATTAAGACTCAACATTAGTGTGGGAGAAGAGTGTTCTACACAGGACTGCTGGGAATGCACTCCTGAGGCTACAGGCAACATGTTTGTGTTTCTCCTACTGTAAAGTACATTTAAACGTAACAGCAACATACGCTGATTTTACAGAACGTTTCATCATCACGTGCATGGAATATTAATGAAGTCCTTTTAACTAAATGTACTGTATTCTGTGCACTTACTGGCGACATTCCATAGGGAGCAGCCCCCCCATGTGTCCAAGAATGGGGTTCATTTTTAGCAAGGCCAGGCAGATTCAATGAATGATACAGGCTAGACTGAGGAAGCGTGTGAGGACAGGGGACACTAGCGTACTGGGACAATGAGGGAGAAGGGTCACAAAGAAGAGGACAGCCAGATCTGTAACTGGCAAACTCATCGCTCCTGAGTGTTTCATCCACTCCGGGACGCACCAGCTCATCCTCGCAGACCATGTAAGGACGTGGTCTGTCTCTGCTGTGCTGGAGTGAGCTGGAATGAACGTCATCATTAAAGATGCCGGGGATTTTGATTGTGCAGCGATTGAACGACTCTCCAATTAAGTCTCTTTGACAGCTGTACTCTTGCCCCTCAAAGTCACTCATGTCTTCCACGTCGAATGTGAAAATCCACAGGTTACGCTACGAAGTAAAACGATGCTAAATTATACAAGCTGTATCACCAACTAGTGCGTTAGTTAACTATTGTAGCTACACATATTTTTCAGGTAACTGAATCGGTAACGATTGTTAGCTAAGTTATCTAGTTACCTATTCTGGCTAATGATTCTGTTAGACCAAGACCAGCGTAGCTAACCCACCTAGCTGCTAACACAGTTAGGTATATTTTAATCTAACTATAACAAAAAGGTTAAGTTAATTGATGGTAATGAAGATAACTGTACCTGTCAGATTATATTTATAATTTTATGACAAACTGTTAGCTAAACATGTCGGTATAGTTTGAGCCATTCAGCTACATTTTACTGGCTAAAGTGTTACCTAGACAACTAGAGCGCGAGCTAGCGAGTTGGCCGGAAAGCTAACTGGGATAACTGGTTTATCGTTAGCTAGTTTAGCCAGATCAAACTAGTTTACAAGCTAGATACTTACCTGTTATCTGTAAACAAAGTGACAATCGAATTATTATAAAGGATTTTGTGTTTAAGTCTCCAAGCTAGCTACGTATCCTAAATACCTTTCAGTTTTTGTTACCAAAACGTAAGTCGTGGGAACAGTTTTAATTTGGCTCGTGATGGGGTCATGCGGATAACTGAACGCATGCGCTGATACGGAGTCGGAGAGCTCTCGTTATTAAAGTGATGTGAGGTTCTATAGTTAGCCATAATTTAGAGACATTTAATCATGTAGATACATTTTTGTCTTGTCTTTCAACCTCCACTTTATCTAATTAGCTTTGGTCTTTTCTTCCTAGCCTATCTTAATTTAGTCCTGAATAATTTTTTTACATCCGGCTGCCTGCCCCATACACGCGTGTGTACAGTGGTTGTATCGTAAGGGCTCCTAAATTAATGTTATTCCTTTTATTTTTGTTTTGTTATTTTTTATTCAATTTCTATCCTAATCTATCCATTTTTATGTAATTTAAATTATTTAAATCACATTATAATCATTGTTTTAAAAGAGCTAGGCAGCTTCATAAACGAATCTGATATTATTTCCGGTACGTCTGCTTTAACCACGCCCCCCCTCATCGTAGTGTGCGAAATTCCAAGCTTTTCATTCAGGAGTCTGAAAGTCAGAGATAAACTATAACAATGCATTTTAATAGATGCGGTTCTATACTAATAACAGGGGCTAGCAGAGGACTGGGGCTTGAAATGGTAAAACAATTGATCGAAGCTCCGGAGAGTCCAAATAAGATTATAGCGACCGCCCGGAACCCAGCTGCCGCGGAGGTAAAAACAAATTCACCACTTTAGTTTTCATGTGTAAAGATTCTCTCAAACGGATTTTTTTAAAGGGCACACCTCAGTCAGTTTTGTCTGTGTTTATACACAGCTGATCCTTAAATGTTAGTTTTAAAAAATCAGATTTAATCAAATGTAACTCGAACAAACCGCTTTTAGTAGTTTGTCTTGTGTTTGCAGGAGCTGCAGCAGATTGCAAAGAGTCACCCAAAACTATGCATCGTACCTCTGGGTGAGATTAATATTAAATGTTTATACATTTGTGTCGTTCGTTTATAGTGTAATTTCACTCCAGACTTTATTGTGCATTATCCTTGCCGTAAATGCTTGAATTTAAACCAAGCTGACGAATGTTCACGAAATATTGTCATTTGTAGCACAAGTTAACAAGCTTTGTTACTTTGTTAATATTTAGGACATTCTAAACATTCTTTAAAACAGAATAAATTCCACAATGACAATGTAAAAAGTTGTTAAATTAAATTTAAATTACGTTCTATTTGAATTCATGCACCCGTTTAAAATCAATTATGATCATTTAACCTGTCAGTAATTGTAATTGGATGTAAGCGTCTCTGATTTGGCAGACATCATAAAATAGATAAAACAACATATTTATTTAGTTACCCAGTGCCTTTGACCTACGTCTGAGGTTATGCAATGTTGACATGTGTGTGTTGACATTGAAGTACATCGACGTGTCCAGAAGATGGCGTTCCAATACTTGACTTGAAATTGCTGCTCCCCATAACATACATATTTTGCCCCTGCCGTCCAGTTCTGGCAGTTTTTCCTGCATAAACTTAGTGGTGAAACAGTTTAATTAATTACTCAGTAAATACAAAAATTTAGACCTGGTTAGGATTCAGGGATTGGCACTGGGAATCATGGCTGTAACTATTTGCTGTTAACTGCACTTCTTTCCCACCCATGGAAATGATTTGGTGTGACTATACTTCTCTATGTTTAACTTCAAATGTATTTTTCAGACGTGGTCAGTGATGTCAGCATTGATGCTGCTGTACAGCAAGTGACGTCCATAGTGGGTGCAGAAGGGCTGAACTGCTTAGTAAACAACGCCGGGATCTTTATCCCCACTGAACTACAGACAGTGACCCATGACAAAATGATGAAATCCTTTGAGACTAATACAGTCTCTCCTCTTTTTGTTACGAAGGTATTTGAGTGTTTTCCTTTATCAGTGTGATTCAGATACTCTGCACTGATCCGAAGTTTAACCTTAGCCTCACCATCCAGTAATGATGGTAATACCCCTACTGAACCTCTACAGGCGGAGCTAATGCAGTTGTTTGTTTGTTTTTACAGGCGTTCCTGCCATTGCTGAGAATGGCGGCGGCATCGTCTGGCAGCACTGGCATGGGTATTCACAGGTCAGCTGTGGTCAACATCACCTCCTTGCTTGGCTCTATCCAGCTCAACCAGGGACAGGGGGCAAGTTTTAAATCGTACGCCTACCGCGTCTCCAAGGTGAGGAATGATGACACAGTTTGGCCTCAGGAGACGGGTCTCCATCCAAACGTTTTGCAAATGTTATGCACATTTGCAAAATTTTGGCAGAAGCGTAAGATGATGTAGGCTACAGTGGGAACGGTGTCAAAAGTGAAATTGAGAGGTTAACTGGGTCTGCGGCATGGCACCAGCATGGCACCAGCATGGCACCAGCGTAACACGCCACCGTTTGGGTGGAAAACCACTTTTTTCCCGTCACTCTTTCGTCACGGAATTCTGATTTTTAGCATTAAAATCTTTTTGCGATATTGGGTGTTTTTTAAGTTTTTTGTTGGATTGAAAACCTCGCTAATGGGCAGTTATGGTCTGGTGGTTAGGGAACCAGTCTTGTGACCGGAGGGTCGTGGGTTCGATTCCCAGGCCTGAGGCCATGACTGAGGTGCCCTTGAGCAAGGCACCTAACCCCAACTGCTCCCCGGGCGCTGGGCTAGGGCTGCCCACTGCTCTGGGCACGTGTGCACCACAGCCCCCTAGTTATCACTAGTGTGTGTGTGTGTGTGTGTTCTGACTGCACAGATGGGTAAATGCGGAGGACAAATTTCGATTGGGGTGAAAATCACAATTGACAATGTGGCTTGACTTAACTAATGTCAGATTGTTGCATTTTCCATAAAGGCTGGCGTGAATATGGTGACGCGATGCCTGGCTACTGATCTGGAGTCAGAGGGGATCTTGTGCACGGGCGTTCATCCTGGCTGGGTACGCACGGCGATGGGAGGACCAGAGGTGAGCGTCCATACCGTGTCTCACGCAGCAGGGCTCTCCTGCAGAACCAGAAGATTCTACATAATCAGATGTGTTGGTGTTGTTTTTATTCATTTACTGTTTTAAATTTCATGCAGGCACCTTTGAGTCCAGAGGAGAGTGTTTCATCAGTGCTGACTGTGATTTCAAAGCTGTCTGAGAAGGATCATGGTGAATTCTTAAACTACTCAGGAGACAAATTGCCATGGTGATCCTGTCAATATCTTTATTTACAAATGCATAAGGCAGTAGAAGGAATATTTTTGCATTAGTGTTCTTAACATCATTGACAGTAAATACATTTTGTTTAATAGCTTGCCTTATGTATTGCTGGATGCATTATTCTAAAGGTGGTGAAATTAATCAGACATTTGTGTTAGACATAATCTGTTTAAATATGTTGTTGTTCTGATCTGAATCTACTTCATTCATTTAGCTATGGATCTTCCATCACTTTTTGACATGTATTGATGCATCATTTTTCAATCTGTTAATCAAGTCAAAATTAAATCACTGTTAAATTAGTAACTGCAGTTGTAGAGCTGTTCCTCATGTGGTTAGTGGATAATTAGCAGGTAAAACAGAATAGATTATATTCCTGTATAGAACCTAATAACCTTCTTTTTCTGGGGAACGTGAATAAGGCTGAATGTGATATTCTGACACGAAATATCTGCTTCATATGTCTATAAATTTGCAAATCTTTGAAGAATCATTGCAGGCTAATGAATGCAATTTGCATATATTATATGACAAAATAGTGTGAGTCAAATGCCATTAATAACTTTTATTTGTGACAATCTTGTGGACAATCAAGTAGATCTTCAGGACTTAGTTTATCTGGCAATACTGAAGCAAACAATACTGTAATAAAGACATAGAGAGCTCATTAGATGGTGTTCAGATAGACATGGCAAAGGTCGGAGGTCAGAGTGCATTGGCCAGAGAAATCCGAGGATTAGTCTGAGTTATGGTTGACTCAGCTCATCTGAGGTCAGAGAAGAAGGCAGATTTTCAAGGGCACCTATTTCTGAAACATAAAAGCCAGATGTGTTCAGTACAAGGAGAATCGAGGGTCTTTAAAAGAAGTTAAAATGTACAAATATTTTTGAAAACTCACCTTTCAATTTGAGATATGAGAGAAAGTCTATGATGGTATGGACAACGTCTTCATCTGTTATTCTCAGAGCTCCTCCAAAAGTAGAAAGTATCATATTAGCTACAGACTCCCTAATGACTACAGACAGTGTATTGGCTACAGACACCTTTTATTTTTTTGTGTTTTTGAAAAAGTATTTTACTAAATCTGCCCAAACTGTGTTAATTGTCTTCCTTGTTCACCTGTAACATTTAGTTTAATTTTTAACTACACATTTTCACAATAGTTCCCTCAATGCAGTGAATATCGCCCATGTGGGAGAATAAAGGTTTGGGCGGGTACCAGATCTGAAGGCGTCCTCTAGAGACGTGTCTCTCTTTCCTGCTAACCCATGCTTCTCGTTGAGCGTCCTGTGACTGTCAATGGCATCTGCTTAGACAGGACAACCACACACGACAGTTAACCTGCTTAGAAAGGACAACCACACACAACAGTTAATCTGCACAAATGCATGTTGGTGGAGTCAACACTTCCTTCTCTCCCTCTCTCTGTCGTTTATTTCCTCTCTCGCACACAAACACACACACAAACACAGTAGCACTCTCATTTGACAGGAGTGGTTTGCGACACCCGTGTCTCTAGTTAGCATGTCCGTTAAAGTCTGTTTAAGGTGGAGGAGCATCCTGCAGGGCTTCTGTCATGGAATTGCTTTCAGTTTGATTTTCACCAATCACAAGGCACAAGGCAAAGAGCACAGCCATGTTCAGAGACAGAAACAGGAAGTGCGACCTGCAGAGGGAGGAAGTGATGGTAGGATCTCACAGCAAGCCAACACAACCAGACAGACAGGTGAAGAGGAAGCTAGCACGAAGAGGGGGATCAGAGCTCCTTTCCTGAAGGACTGCTGACACGCTGACATTCATTGGCTGAAGGAGCCTTGTGCTCATGGGTTGGATGGAGAACACCATTACACTCATCCACTCAGATGTTCAGAAAAGAGCTTTTTTTTATACCAATTTGTTATGATCATTTTTGAATGATGTGTATGATTATGAGGGTCTAGGGACGTCTGTTGATACTATAACAACTAAATCCTTTATGGAATGCCTCAAGGTGGGCATTGTACATCACCCATTTTTATGAACTTAACCTATTCAGACAGGCACTTCTAACACAGAATTTCCACGCTGACAATACAAACACAGAGCAATACAGCACAGAGCAATTCCCTGTGTTGACATGATCGACCTGCAGGAGCTAGCTTACATTGACCAAGTAGCTCTTCTCTCCCCCTTGCACTGGGAGTATCCTTTATCTGTATTAGATGATCAATACGACCTGAAACACATGGATGAGGGAATTTCACCTGAGCTTACCCAACTCTACCGCACAGACAACGCTGTGTAGCTAACAAGTGCCCTAATGTTTGACTAATTAATCTCAGCGTGACATCCTCCCTCATAATCCAATTTGAAGGGAAAACGTGTCAGAAACGCGGGTTACGGTTACCTAAATATGAACCTGCATTCTTCCCTTTTCAAGCGCCTTTAATCAGGCAATCAATGAACATAACAAATAAAATATTGTTAACATGAGCATTAAATTATGATAAAAATAAAAAAAATTAGAAAATGGAGACATGGAACTAATAGAATTAACTTCATTTAAGTTTTTAATTTGTAAGACAGCTAAGCAAAAACATCTGGGGATAAATGTGGGGAAACTCACGAGGACCGAGGAGATATCCCGCGCTATTGAGCGTCCAACCGCGCTTCTCCTTCGCCTGCGAGGAGGAAAACATGAGCGCGCGAGACACTAATTTAAAACGTCTTAATGAACTTACTGCGACTCTTTCGCTGTAATTTATCAACGAGAATTCTTCACAGGGAAAAAAGTTTTTACCATACAAGTATTAGTACGTACTAAATGTAACATTTGTGATTACATATGACAAACATTGATACAATCTGTTATGTTGTGTTGCGTATAGAAATGAACTACCAAATCAACCAAAACAAAGCCATTTAAAGTAACACACCTTATATTATATAAAGCTAACTTTGAGACTGAAAACGAAGTAATAACATACCGCAATAACCATTCCAAGTGTCTCCGTCAAAACTGCGCAAAGAAGAAGTGATATACAAACGCTGCCAAAACACTTCTGCATCTGAAAAACAAAGTAAATATTCGTTCACTAGCTCTTTCCATAGTGCTCAACAAGAAAGAAGCTGAATAACATACCCTGAGAATCTTCAGTTGCTCCTTCACAGGAAAAAAATGTTAATAAAAAAACCGTCTCCAACTCTAACCAAGACAATTTGATGAGACTTCTCTCCTGCTTCAGGTGTTCTGATGCTACCCATGGCTTGGCCGCCTTTTATTGAGACAAGGAATGTGTCCGCTCTTACGTTTTTACGTCAGAAGACGACATCTCTCTTTGTCGTCTGAATCGGAACATGAAAGTAAATTACGAATGATCGCGCCTTATTGTTCTGGTTTTAGATATTACTCCGTTTCCTTTTGAAATTGGAAAAGCAGAGTATGAAAAGTAAACGTAAGATATGTAATTTGTATTAAAAGTAAAATAAAATGTTTTTAATGTATTTACAAATTTCCAGTAATTATGAAGTGTGCAATAGGACGGAAGTGCAATTATGCCTTTTCGTTTCATTAAGTTATTAATTTAAAAACATTTCGTAGGTCACTTTTTAGTAGACAACTTTCCAGTTACTCTTAAAGTAATAATTTTTAAATTTCATGAAATAACGACGTGCAAGGTGCACATGCATCTCCCAGAGAAACTGGGCTGATCAATTATTTTCTCTTTGCATCTTAGTTATAAGATTAAAGTTTTGTTCTGACAGACGTGCAGAAACCCCAGTATTACTTAGGCCAGTGTCATAAAGCAGAGATGGTGACCTTTTAATGTTTTATTGGCATGTTTTAATGGTATCAGCTGTAACAAACGTAGTACACTCTTCATGCACAATCATCACATTGATTCACTAGGTTGGCGGCTTGCACATGTTATTAAAGCACCGACTGGATAGTGCACCGATGTAGCTTTGAGAAGACCAGGGTCTAGGCACGTCTTCTGCAGACCAGTACAGATACTGGGCAGCAAAGAAGAGGCTGCCAAGTAGAACACTAACAGAGAGAAGGAGACGGGCCAAGCTGGTCAGCCCATGGGTCGGTTTTTGGTCCAGGTGTGAGACAGGCCCTGTGGTTCTGCCCTCGTTTGGAGGTCTTTCCGTACACAACTCCAGAGCAGGGTCTAGCGCAACGCTCTCTGTCTGGATTGCACTGTTAATCATTGTCTGTTCTGATGAGCCTGAGACAAATAAATTTGTTTCCTGGTCTTGGTCCTCACTCCTCTGAAAAGCAGGGCTGGTTTGAATGAAATAAATAATATATTAATTCTTTTTGAATTAACAATTTATTTTTCTATATCATTTGCTGAAAAAATAAACATACAACTCACACATTTTTATTAAATAAAATCCAGTAACTTTACTAACGTTTTATACAGCTAACAGCCTAGTTCACATACTTAATGCTGGGTTTTCTTTCCCAAGTCTAGTTCTGGACCCAAGACGAGGAGGGACAAAATGTGTAGAGTTATTGTAGAATAACAGCAAACTTTCCTCACCTGGGTATAGTTAAATTACTGAGGGGCACCTGCACATGTGTACACAGGATGTACAGCTCACAGCCATGTGCCATGAAGCAGATTGTTAATGATTCTTTGAACATTGCTAACTGGTAACTAACCTTACCTAACTGGTAAGTCTAACCTGTTCTTAGCTTTTAGAACAGATCTCATATGTTTATCACTTAGACAGGACGCATATTCCATGAGAGTCAAACTCATGACTTTGGTGTTGCTAGTACTGGACCACTATGTACAACAACCCATGCCTACCAGTAATCCTTACGGCAGTGTCTGTGTTCCTCCCATCTTACGTACCGTCTTCTGCATGCGGGTAGGTTCACATGAAACATGAAGACAGCTCGAGGAATAGACATGCTGGAACCCTGTGGTCCATGGTAATGGTGGTCATTTCTTAGGTCAGTTAAACACTGATCTGATAATAACTTAATTTTGGTATTGAGTCCCACTACAGTCTGAACAGGAAATCGTTTAATCATCTTAATGAAAAGCTTGACTCCCTATCAAATTTACCCTATAAACAAAAAAGAGTTCATCAATAACCAAAAAATAGTATAAAAGCAAAAAAGAAAATGTTTTATTAATTTTACCTTTTTGCAGATCCTGCTGCTGTCGGGTTTCTCTGCATGTCCTGTTAGTAAGGGCATGGAAACTTGTGAGACTTTGGGTCGCCTTTAGAAAGAGCTTTTCTTCTCCATAACTGTGGAGGACGGGTGGTTAGTGACGTTAATTAACACGCTATTCTCTCGGGCGACACTGACTGTGACGTAATGAATACTGAACACTGACGTTTACATTTACGTGTCACCTCGAACATGTATACGTGAGAAAACAAGGGAAACAACTCGGTCCTGTCGTTAGCTGACTAGCTTCTGTAGGATATCTCACACAGCTATCTTAAATAATCTCTCTAACGTGGTTATTAATGAACGGTTACTGAAGGTAATTAAATAACCTGGATAGCTAGCTGAGTGAAATGTTTCATGAATATTCTGAAACGTCCTTACTTCCATATACAAACACTCATATCCAACTATGGTTACTAACTAGCTATTTTCCATTATATTTACCCAATGTAGCTCTGCAAATACAGGTACACTGCTAGCATAAGTAGTTAGCAACACAGACATCCAGCTATAGGGTCAAAATTATTTACTTAAAGGTGCAGTCCATACGATTTGGAAGAGAGTGGATTTATCTTGAAAATTAGAGCTATCCACTAGCCCACGCGCCCCAGCCACGCCTCTAAAGCCTCATCAATTCCTTTTAGCTTCTGTTTACTTGCCTTTGTCATAAGGGGTTGTCAGAAAATGGGGGATTTGCAGATCTTTCAGAGACATTTGCAAGCTTGCTGCGTGCTCGGAGTCCGTAGGCCTGTGCGGATAATCCATCCCGTGAATGCCTAAATAATCTAGACTTGTTTTCTGTGTCACATGCCTGCTGCTCTCTGGCGCTTTATAGGACTGTTGTGGGGACTTGAAAGTAAAAGAAAATATTTGCATCTCAAATCTGTCATCTGTGACCATTTCACTCAAAAGAGAGTGTTGTGTTTAATGTCGTCTATGTGACATCTTGACATTTTCCAGGATAGCTATTACAAGAACCTGGACATTAGACTCTGGCTCTTAATTCACACATTTATGTCAGTACTTATTTGTGGTTGTGCCTTTAAAACTGAGTCACACACATTTCCTTAAACCCTTGTGTTATGTGTATTAGCATCTGTGTTGACGATTATACATTTGCATTTACAATGTAACAAGACAAGAACAGCCAAGAGTTTTGGTAAGTTTAATGTATTCAGTTTTGGTAAGTTTAGCCTTCAGCAGCCTTTCATATGAGGACAACGCAGGATTTGGGCCCAATTAGCCAGAATAAAGTTAAAAGCGCTGAGGTCTGTACTGTCCAGTCGCTCGTTTCTGAACAGAATCCCACTGAGAAAAAACCTGCGTCTTCATTTCATGCTCCTTGACTGCTGTGCTCTTTTCTGTAGTAGTTTTATCAGTGGATTACATCCGTCTTCTGTAGTGATGATAAGGTTATGGTGTCACCCCAGAGGTCACAGCGGGCTCTGAAGAGCCCAAACCCAATCGTGGGTAATGAGATTAGGATTGAGATGTGCTGTGTGAGTGAGCGGGACGTGGGGCGGGCGTGGCTGCTGACTCTGCCTGGTGTGCTGTGGGTCGGAGAACGTTCGAGACACCGGAGGCAGTATAACTTGGGAATGCTGAACAATGGTGCCACAAGGGGCCCCGTCAGCACAGTGGAGAACATGACGGACCACAGAGGCCAGGCGGTGACCTGGAAGATCTCCACCATTACACAGGCTCTCACCACCGGGCTACACGTCATCATCCAGACTCTTTTTATCCAGTGGGTCATTTTTGTTTTCTCTGAGTTACTGTCGTGAGAAATACGCAGTTTTTGATCTTGAGAAAATTGGGTAATCTCATTCATATATGGCTGTAATTCCCATGACATTTTGCAAAAGAAAAGAGCATGTATACTGTTTTTCTTTTTATAGAATTTGTACAATGGTGTTTTTTTTACTTACAGGATTCTTTAATGGTAGCACAATTGGTCTGTTAAAGATGTGTGATGTAACTGGCTGTGCTGTCATGTAGCAGGACTGTATCTGAAGAACGTGACTTCAGTAATGCTCCTTAATCATACATTTGAATCATTTGCTGTATAATCCGTAAGTGTTTTCGATGCATGGCAGATATGCTCTGTGTTTTATGAATGTCTTACGGCATGTTTTGATCGTTGTCAAAGTCACTTAGAACGTTATACTTGCTTGTTTCTCCTGCTTCTATCACATCAACTTCCAAATGTCTGGTCATTTGCTTAATATGCCCCCACCCCTTGGAAAGTTCCATTGTAACAAAATTATCAAAGTCATTCACTTCATCTGTCAGTGGTTTTAATGTTATTGCTGATCAGTGTATGTCTTGATTTAGCTAAGTTTTCACCCATATTCACCCAATACTCACCCAATACTCATCCATTCTCTTCATTGAGACCCAATCACTGATTCTTTCATCAAATTTGGTAAATAACTTTCTTTTTGTTCCTGTCAGCACCTAAAAGGCATTTTGGAGAGATACAGGCAGAACTGGGTAAGTCCTATATTTACATAGCACATTAGTACAGTATCTACAGACCTCGTATGCACCAGGACTCTTCTATCCTGTTACTTTTTTATTCCCTTGTACAATGCAGGTATAAAAGCACTGTCCTCAGTGCAACCTTCATGAGAAATAATGTAGTGAGAACTAAAGAGATGTTTCATATATTGCATATACATTTGTCTCCACCACAACTACCACCAATTTTAAACAGTATAAATTGGAAAATATGGATACAGCTCCATCTATATCTACTAATGCCCATTTTGAATGACTTCATATACTACATATTGTAAGTGAGAGAAACATATCTTACAAATAATATATTAAAATACTTTAGATAGCACTGCAAAATTTTAGCGCACCTTGACTTAGATTAGATCTGGTTTGAGTGCTTCTGGGAAAGAGATTTTGAGAACAGACATGTGAGGTCATAGAAGCTCATGCTGTAACCTTCTCTCCACACTTCCAGCAAACTGGCCAAAGAAAAGCCAGGAAAAAGCCTGCTGACTTTGACATGCTTTTAGAGCAATCTCCCCCAACAGCACCATCAAAGGGAACAGGCCATATCAGAAAATATGAATGATTAGGTCTGTTGTAAGGCGAGATGAGGCTTAAGAAGAGAGGCGGTGGCTGAATGGGCTGGTGCATTGTATGCTGGGGGAAACAGTGTGGGTGCATAGTGCTCCCTCCTCAAAGAGCCGGATTACGGGACCGCAGCGGGACTGGATGCCGCAGAGCCACATTCGTAGTAATGCATGTATTTTCCCGGAGAGCTACGTAACACTTGATTAGCATTAAAATGGTGGTCCTGTGGTAGCCCTGCAGCCACAGCCGTACCTGAATGACATTGTAAACATATCAAACGCACTGATGTTTCTGCAGCGGGTCCTGATTTCCCCCATACTAATATGGATCAGGAGGCTCGCCCCACTGGTGTCCTTATGTGAGAATGTATGTGTGCAGGTTATTCAGTGCTGCAGGGGGATTTAAGGTCATGGCAGGTCTGTTTCCTAGAGACCATCCAGGGACAGCCAACACAGTAGAGACCTGGCAAGCCCTTTTTGCCAGGGAAACAACCCATCCGTTTACACGTGGAGGCCTTGACTCTTCAAGATGGTGAAATCATTTTTACCGATTCAGGACCGATTCAGGGAAAAGGGACCCCTTACCACCGGGTTGCCTTCACACAGAAGATTTCCATCCAAACTGTGGAGCAAACATTTCATATGTCTCTTTTTAGAGAGCAGGTTTGCAAACGTTAGTCATCTGGCAGTCTGATTGACGAAATTGGTTTGGCAGGTGACAGGAATATGTGACCTACTGGGATGTATTGTGCAGACAGACAAGACTGGTGGAGGGGTAGTTCCCCCAGCCTGTCTCAGGCTTTGGGTAGGTCCCTTTGTTCCAGTGAAGGGTAACGTTATTGCCTCAAAGAAGAGGCGTAGGTTTCATTTAAACTTTGGTTGGGGTCTGCTCACACCACCTAACCTATCACATTATATGAGGAGCAGGAGTGGGAATTATTGGTGGGAGGACAACATGACACACCTGTTCCAAATATTGGGGGGGGCGGGGGGGTCATGGCACCCCTGTTCCAGTATGGGGACAAATCCAGCGTTGTCCTCATATTAAAGGCTGCTGAAGACAAGTTTGAACACATTAAACTCACCAAAACTCTGGACTAATGAGAAATATTTAGGCTGTTCTTACTATTTCTTGTTACACTATAAATGCAAATGTATAATCGTTTACACAAATGCTAATAGACATAAAACTATAATAAAGGATTTACAGAAATGTGTGTGACTCCGTTTTAAAGGCACAACTACAAATAAGTACTGATATAAATGTGTGAATTAAGAGGGTCTAATATGCAGGGTCTAATGTCCAGTTTCTTGCAATAGCTGTCCTGGAAGATGTCAAGATGTCACACAGGTGACATAAAATACAACACTCTTCTTTTGGTGAAATTGTCTCAGACAGACAGATGGGGGGAGGGGGAGGTGTCACTACACTTGTGCTTCAAAGACAAAGGCATCATTACATTAAGTTTTCGGAGGACCCTTTCCAGTTCTAGCATGTCTGTGCCATGTCACAGTTTGAAGAGTTTGGTGTGGAGGAATTCCAATGGCCTGCACACAGCCCTGACCTCCTGCCCACTGAACACCCACCTCTGGGACGCCCATCTCTGGGACACACACTGGCATGAATGGGAACGCCAAATGGCGTTAAAAGCAAGAACAATTCCTAGCAAACCTTCCCAGAAGAGTGGAGGATGTTAATAGGTGCAGAGAGTGGCTGTACCATTTAATTCAGAAAGGCTATGATGCATCACCGGGTGTCTTTTGGGCCAGAAACACTAAGTAATGCACGCTGGACCTCAAGGTGCTGTAAACACATTGTGTCTCGGTCATCTTTAACAAGAGTTTAATTGCATTGTCTTGGACAGTAATTCAGAAAGAATACCAGCAGTGTTTTCTCTGCCTACTGTCAGCGTTGGCATAGTAGTCGTTAGCAATGTGGTTTCGGCTTGTCTCCTGTGTACAATTGAGTTTCCCCAGTGAAGGGGCAAGACTTCTGTGGCCTAGTCCATCAGCTTGGGCTACAGCAAACATTAGTCTGCTCTCCATAGGACTTATTACTCCTGACACAGTGAAACAAATAACACATTAACAGATGAACTTTAAGGTTAAAGGCTCACTGACATTTTTTGTTTTACCTCCAGCTCATGGAAGCTGGAAACCGTTAATTTCCTCACTGCAACGTCTTCCGTTTTATCACTCCCCCCCCATTTTCTCCGCAGCTAACGGCGAGATGCTCAGTGCTGTTTTTGGAGATTTTCTAACTGGTTGCCAGAAATACACATAGCTAAATAAAGTAGCTCTACAACAAGAAGTGAACCTTCATGGATCAGCTCCAGGCTCCATTAATCAGCTAAGAAAGCCCCAAAACACTAGAGTGCACATGAAACGCAGGCACCGAGATGCCAGGTAACCCAGTGCTGCATAACCATGTGCGTTCTCAGCTCAGGAAATAATGACACTAATTTTCCATTCAAGAACACACCTGTAGTGTAAGTCTTGATTCAAGTTTAATTATCCTGCCCCCCTCTCGATAAGATCGTGGGGAGGACGCAACACTGAACATGCAGGTAATACCATTAATATGTGCAAATTACATTTGATTTGTCACCTTATAATGGAGCACAATATTAGCAATTTCAACACATTACAATGTGACACGGTAATTATGGGTTATTTGGAAAGATGGGAGATAATAGGGCTGTCTCTCTGCACCGCCACATTTACTCACCGTTATGATTCACCAATTGAATATGAGCTGGGGCTTTGCACCTTATAGAAGTGGCCATGAAATGTGTCCTGTCCTGTCCGGTCCTGTCCCAGCCTGCTTCTTAGACAGACTCTTTTTACAGTTTGATTTAAGAGCTTGATTTTGATTCATTGATCACATCACTTGATTGATGTATTTCAGCAGAGAGTGCAGGGGTAATTGTAATGTAAGGTTGGCCACATCCAGAGCAGGGGGTGCTGATGACTGTGTTCTGTGTTCTGAGTGCCCTGACCCTGTGCTCTGGGTTAGACCCTCAGTGTCCTGACCCTGTGCTCTGGGATAGACCCTCAGTGTCCTGACCCTGTGCTCTGGGTTAGACCCTCAGTGCCCTGACCCTGTGCTCTGGGATAGACCCTCAGTGCCCTGACCCTGTGCTCTGGGATAGACCTTCAGTGTCCTGACCATGACCCTAACCCTGACCCTTCCCTTCATCACTGATTCGTTGGTTCAAGCCCACCACATCTATATTTGTCTATATTTGGTACATGCTCCTGTTCATCCACATTGCAGTGACACATGATATCAGCATATTGCTCAAATGGCCAGTTGGCCAATTTTCCTTTTCTTCATACACACAGTAACCATGGAGAGGAGTTTAATTGGCAGGCCATGTCTAGTTTTGTTATTGTGTGGGTGCAGAACGGGCGGTACCCTTGCAGCAGTCGTGCCTCACAGCCACTGAGGCGCTGTTTGAAGCTTTCAGCATTTCTCCACTCCCTAGAGCCATGCGCATGTCTCTGCTCTGCACTGACGACTGGCGCCACCACGTGGACAATGCTAGTTTTAACGTGCCTTTGTTAGATTGCCGAGCAGTATAGTGGGCAATGACTTCGTCTATAGCGCATTTAGCGCAGTGTTTCTGGTACATTCATAAGATTCCTGATTGAAAATGAATACATTTACGGTAATAGTGCCGAGTTGCACGCTGTAGCTAAAAGCTGTTTCTCCCCAGTTTCCTTTTTCATATTTGCATGTAATTTATCTTTTAAACAGCTGCATAACCAAACAGGTATTTGATTATGTTAAATAATTCATTAAGTGGGTAAGGTGTGCTGAGGGTGAATATGTTGCCAGCAGAATCCTACACAATTCGTACGCCTGTCTGGGGCACGAACAGGACGTTGAACGTGGTAACGCTCAGTGGAGCGTTTGTTGGGACAACCTTCACCCCAGGATCCTGCTCTCAGGAGCAGAACACCAGGTTGCTTCACCGCAGCAGTGAATACTAGTTTGGAACGCGCCAAGTTTGTTCCGTTTCAGTCTTTATCAAGGGAAGTGTTGGATAGTAATTGAATATGATTCTGTAGGTCACTGCAAATGTAACTTTACTGAAAATCTTTGTATTTTAGCTTGCTACTGGGAAATTTAACTCGCATTTCGTTTTCATGTTTTCCTTTCAAAATTAAACAAGTGACTCCCCCACCCACACACACTCCCGCCAGCTAGCGGCGCCATCACAGACAGACCTCATCGGGGGAGATTAGTGCAATATCCACTTGGTAGATACCAACGGTAGCCAAATGTTAGGTCATAAAAATAGCCGTATGATGTTTCAAAAGCTGCCAGTTACTTTCCTTCAGAACTAGGTTACGTACACTGGATACAGTAGCTTCCTGGTAGACGTAAATCGCAAACAGGAAAAAAATTACCAGTTTCACGCGTCTAAATTAGCATTTTTATTTTCAGTGTTGTTGCCAATAAAAGGAAAACGGATAATGTTGCATGTAAACCATTCTGTGTATTTTAAGCCAAACCAGATGACAGGTGGTTTTCCTATTTGGGAGCAAAAATCGCGTTATACGTTTTCAACCGCAAATGAAACCGAAAAGAATAGCGAATGGCCAAAACGTCCCCGGATCCAGCAGCATAGCGGAATTAATGACGTCAGCTTCGCTCGTCTTATTTCGTACTCTGACGAAAGGCAACGATTTCCTTCGTCATCCAGGAATGACAATCCAGCAGTTAAAAGCAGAGCCACATTATAAGGCATGAAGCAGTTATGGTCAAAGTGCAAGGGTTCGTAGGTGAGCGCGCTGATGAGACGTGACTGTACGTGATGTCAGGCGAGCTTGCAGGAGCTGGTGCTGCTACACTGCCAGACGGGGCCAGCAGAGGGCAGGCTTTGACATCATCGACAGCTTCTCAGCCACTTTCCGTCCTAGTTAACGTTACTATTGCTTTTCAATGTTTGACTTTACATACTCACTCAGAGCACTACTGGTATTTGATGTGATACCAAAGTCAAACCCTAATGTAGAAACTAAGACATCAGCACACTTAAGCCCATAAGTCCCAGCACAACCCGAACTGTAAACATGGTCATTTGTAATTGATACACACTGGTCTCTCGCCGATCTGCACAGTAATTAAACTGGAATCTGATGATATTCCTGATATCCAACAGATAGCCAGAATAAAATAACCTAAATATCACTTACACATACCAAACGTAAAAGCTGACACATCGTTAACATGCCGTGCCTGACTGTCTATAAAAAACAGTGTTGGGAGTAAAGGTTGCCGCAGTAACACCGGCCTGCCAAAGGAGGGCGCACCCTTTGGTGGAAGACCTACACGCAGTGAACTCGTTTTCACTGTTGAACTTCAGATAGCGACGAGGCGTTAGGCTGCGTTTCCAAAACGGCATTTAGGTCTGTTAAAGCATTACGGAGAGAGCAGCTAGAGAAACATGAACCCGTTCAGCCGTACCGTCTCCCACCCGACGTTATTGTCAGAGAACAGAGAATATAACCACCAATCACTACAATGAAACGGGTTTGGGGTTGAGCTCCTGAACAGGCAAGTGCTCAAACTGACACGAAGGAAAGAAACGTCCCTGGACGAGCTGGCACAGAGAGCATTTTATTAAAAAAAACGGATGGGAATAAACCTGGTGATGTGTGAGCATGTGGAGCAGAGTTTCAATCCCAGCATGCTCCGCGTAGAAAAGCCAAGGTGCGTGGAAAGAAACGTCGTAAAAACTGAAGCACTTATTCACAGGCCATGTGAAGGAGAGGTTACGATCGCAGGCTACATGCCACTGGAATCCACCTGAGTGTCGCGTGCAGGACGCAGGCGCAGACTCCACCCACACGCCGCACCTGTCCGCCAGGGCTCGGAGGAACAGCACATTTCACACCCCTCTTTACCAACAAGGTTATCAAACAAACAAAAACACCTTCCAGAGCTAGCTCACTGGGGGACCAAAAACAAACAAACAAAAAAAACATTTTACAAATAATACCTGCTGCAAAATAAACCTTCTGGATATTAAAACCACACCCCTCACAATAACAATTAGGAATAAAACAGACCACCCGATTGCCAATTTACTTTTCATGGTAGCTGTTGCTTTTACTTGGAAATTAAATAGCAGATTTTGTGCAAGAGGAAAGCCCATCGAAACAGCTTATCTTCAGGTCACACGGTGTGTTCCAATCAGTCCCGTTTGGTTACTAAATCTCCTTTCTGTATACATTGGTTTTTTTGTTGTGGTTTTTTTTTATAAAATATTTTTATTCATACAATCTTTTTTTTTTTAACTATAGCAACATTTCTATTAACTTTGAGTGGCAAGATATCAGACAGATCACCTCATTAGAACAATAGTATATAAACGAATGCAGAAAAAAAAAAGGTGGAATCAAATCCATTAGAGTACGTTGCTCTTCAGACAGTTCGGGTTCTCTGTACAGCTGTCTAATATGAATATTGCTGGTCCTGATCTGGTGAAGTTAGTACAGCGCCGGTGGTGGCTGCTCTGCTGGCTGCTGCCCCCTAGAGGTGGGAGCGAGTGTGGCAGGAGCAGATTCCTCACACGGGGCCGTTGACCACGGTATCTGGGGAGGGCACCTGCTGCTCTATTCTGGGGGTTGAGAGAGAGGAAGCACTTAAGGCTCTGGTCATGGATTTATTTTACTGTTCCCAACATCTGCCATTACCCCACAGAGATGTATTCCACTTAGACAACTCGGGGGTCCCCGTACAGACATTATCATTAGAAGTTAAGGACAATGGTCTTATTTCACTGTTCACCGTCACAACGAACCCAAATTAACACCAGGCTGATTCATTACATCATCTCTGGCTAGATGAAGGCAGATCACTTCCAGCCCACTGACACGTCGCAGGAGGAGGCAGCCTGCGGCGCGATGCTGAGCCCCGCGTGGCTGGAGGTCCACGCCCGCGAGCGCCGCCCCTCACACCCGCGCGCGCAGCGGCTCAGACACAGCTGCAGGTTCCTCCATACTCACTTGGCTTCTTCCATGGGAGCGGTGTTGTCTAGAGGTCCGTTGAGAGCCTCACACACAGCCTTCGTGTTCTCTTCCAAGTGCTTTGCACTGTCAGACGGAAGCGGGAGAGCTGACTCAGTGAAGCTAATCGTGTTGTTAAAGGCTCCAATAAACATTACGGCCAGTTGGGAGGTTGAGTTGGTGTTTATTTCAGTGTCGGGAGGCACTACAGCGGTTCACAAAAGTCCCGCCCCCCCCCCCCCCCAGCAGTGCGGCCACACGTGCTGCCTCTTACCCTGACTTCTGACAGCTGCTGGCGGGCAGGGTGGGCGGGGCGGACGGGGGTCTGTCGCTCTCGCCGCCGTCACCCACCACGTACAGGGCAGACGCATCTTCAGAGGTAGATCGCTTCTCCTCCTCACTGTAAGAAGGCAGCACATGGTTTTACAGGGCTCCGCCCCCTCCACACGCCCTGTCCCGCCTCCGCCCCCACAGAACACACGCACGCGCACGCACGCGCACGCACGCGCACGCACGCGCACGCACACGAGGGCCAAGTCAAAAGCAACACGGGGAAAACAAAACGTGAAAATGAGGCTCGGAGCGGCGAAAACAAGACAATGATAACGACACAGTGGGCAGCAGACGGGGAAAGCTGAAAGTGACGGGGGGCGTGTCTGCAGCGAATGGGTGGGGGCGTGTCTGCAGTGGGGACTGGTTTCGGAGAAGGACACAAGACGACAAAATGCAAAATGATCGGGTGTGGGCCGCGCACACCAGCAAGCAACGGGGTTTCTCAAACACCAAATGGCTGTGGAAGAGTGTGTTTCACCAACTGGGAAGCCTGTGGTGACTGCAGTAGTTAATACGTTTTTGGCTGTAGCGTGGAGGAGGTTTAGACCAACAGCAGACCCTGCGGTCCAGTTCAGATTTGGAGAGAACGTCCCACAGCCGCTGTGGTGTTGCGCACGCCGGCCGTCCAGCCGACACGTGCTGTCTACGCAGAGGCAGTAGTATAGACCTGCCCACACCAAAGACCTCCCCACACCAGCAGCTCCTCTCAAAACTGCTCAATTCTCCTACAATTCTGCGGGCCAGTGGGGGGGGGTTTCATACCATCGGCGACCTGTGCGTCCGACAAACATGCAAATGAAGATGAAGAAATAACCAATGAAACAAAAAGAAACTAACGGAAGAGGATCAGAAATCTGAACTGAACGGCCGACATGAAGACACAGACGGGCAGAGGGCTGCCTCCGCTCCTGTACATACCGATAAGATTTCAACACCCTGAGTCCCCACGCACGCAGAGAGAGAGAGGAAGGGCACGTGTAAGGGCTGCTGTTCAACACTGAAGGAAACACTTGTTTTTCGAAGCAGAAACAGACACTGGCTCTGTACATGGCGACATCAAAAAAAAACAAACAAAAAAAACAAAAAAAAAAACAATACAATGACACACAGCTGTACATTTCAGGAGCCCCGAGCGAGTGGGCGGGTCCCTGGCCTCGCTGAGGGAGGGGCGGAGGGAGGGAGGGGGCAGGGCCTCATGCAGAGTGAGGGGAGAAGTCAGGCTGGGGGGTAGGGGGTCGTGATGAGGGGGGGGCGTTCCTGCGTGGGAAGGTAGGAGGGGCTTACCTCTTGAAAACAGCCGTTTCGGTTTTGGCATCTACAGTAAGGCTGAGCGTCTCCTTCATGGAGCCGTTGGTCACCGTCTCCGTGATGCGGTCCCCGACTGGCTCCTCCTCCGCGTCGGACCCGCCCCCGCTCTTCCCACCGGGCGACACGGGAGGGGGGGCGGAGTCGTCGGCAGGCCACTGCCCCGCCCCTGCAGCAGGTGGGAGGGTTTAGCGGCTGACCCAGAGGGCGCACGGCTACAGCACAGGTGCTACGAAGGGGCGGAGTTTGGGCTCACCTGCAGGTGCATTCACACCCAGAGGGTCCATCGTCTCCACGCTCGTCTCCATGGCTACTGGAGAGTTGCTCCTCAGAGGGTCTTTGGGGCTGTGGGGAAAAACAAAAAAATTTAAAAATCAAGGAAAGACTGAGCCTGGCACACACACACAGCCCAGTAATCCTACACCACCAGTACACCACTGGCTCCAGCACATGAACATGTAGACGTGTGGCTGATCACAGCAGAGCAGCCGGGGGGAGGAGCCAAGGCCTCACCTGACAGGTGTGAAGCTGGAGAAGTCTGCCCAGCCTGTTTCCGTGGCTACGGTGTTGGTAGGCGAGTTCCAGGTGGCAGGTTCAGTCAAAGAACCAGGAGAGGAGAGGGGCGGGGCAGACACACCCCCTGTATCCATGGGGATGTCATCAAAGTTGGCTGTCCACACTGGTCCTGGAAGGAGATGAGGGAGGCGTGTCCTCAGGGAAGGGACTGATCAGCTATCCCCACAACTCTGATGCTCACACACACACTGGGGCTGGCCTGTTCACAAACCAACCCCCCTGGAGCCCTGCTGCTCCTTTAAATGTCATTTTAAATTAATAAACAAAGACCTTCTAATAAGAATCTTCTAGGCAATTTGATCATTTTCTAACATTTTAATTTTAAAGCTATAGCATTATTACTGTATGTAACCTGAGTGTGTGCGTGTGCAGGAGTGTGTATGAGGTGTCTGTGTGTGTGTGTTCCTCACCCTCTCCACTGTCCACTTCCATGCGGTCATCAGTAGTAGTATTCACCGCCTCAAACGCATCACGCTTCACCTCCTCGTCTTCAGAGTCTGTACTCTCCTCACTGTCTGTGCTGCCCGCACTCCTGAGTGAGGGAGGGACATTATCTGACTGGGTTCTGTGTGTGCGGGTTCTGCGTGTGTGCGGGTGGGTTCTGCGTGTTCACCTAGGACGTCTCTGCACGTCTTGAGGAAACGTCACGTCTTTCTCGTCCCAGATATCCTCCTCATCTGAGCCAGCGTCCTCAAACTGCTGGATCTTCTCCTTACAGCAGGCCTCAAAAAGGGCCATGTTCGCCTGCAGGAACCAACACATACACAGTAAAAGCATCTCAGTGTAGCGCACAAGGTTTCCACCCACAGTAAACATTCAGTTCACATGGTCTGCAGATAAAGGACACTTTTGGTCAGCTCCTCCATCAGGTCTGGTGAAGGACCTCCACCCAAACAACTGTCACACACACATGGGCATACTTACACTTTCATTTGTATTCAAGGAAAAATTGATGTCTGATATTCTATCAAAGGGAATACTGCAAGGTTAAAAGAGAACAGAGTTCAGTTAGGCGACATCAGCTGGTCCCAGCATGCACCACCACACAGACAGAACAGCAGCACCCGTTCGATCATAGTAGCACTGATATCACACACAGAACAAGACAAGCATTCGATCCACACACAGCGGAACACAGCTATGAATTATTTAACTGCCATGACCCCTACTAGTGACACACTGGAGAACTGTGACACCGTTTTACTTGAAATCATATCAGATTTAAGACATAAGGTACAGTAATAATTGCACAGTTCAGAAGAGGGATCTCGAGGGATCTCAAAGCCTCCTCTTGGGATTACTGACAAACAAACTGTGGATCCAGCACAAACAGAACTCACTGGAGGTTTAGGCAGGTTTAGTGTCTTTGTAGATCTACAAATCATCTCAGTGTGATGCATTAGGTTTCAGTTGTAGATGAGCTGTGCATATAGACATTGTGCAGATGGAGGTTTGGAGATCCCAGCGTGAGAACATGGCAATGCATACACCCCTCAACTCGAAACACCCCTAAAACGGCTGATTCGTCAGACCCCTCCAACCTAGAAGACCCAATCACTACAGAAGCAAGCCCCTCCCACTCAGTAAAAACCCAAACTCCACAATACAACAGACCCATCCCACCCAGAAATGCCCACCCCTACAGAACAATTACCCCTCACCCTCCATAAGAGCCAATCCCTACACCACAAACCAATCCCACCACGCCCCAACAGATCACACCCCTCTATAAAAACCCAACCCTTACACCACAGATAGCCCAGCCCACTCAGTTAAACCCAACCCCTTACAGTGCACGGGACCCAGTTTCCAGACACAGACCAAGGCCAATCAGGCAGGGAACAACAGCCACGGGGCATGACGAGATCAGCTCGACAATGCCACTTTAGATCAGGCCCAAGGCCTGTGTTTGGAAGAAACAGTGCCCCCCTCTGGCAAGACAGAATCATGCAGCTCAGGTACTCACTCCACAACATCGTCCTGATCAGCAAACTCTTCGTCGTTGAAGCCAAACTGCTCAATAAAATTGGACGTCATTTGTTGCATCTGATAATCAGAAAAGGCCTGGCCAACCCAGGAGCAGCGATAATGATATAAACTCAACACTACAGGGCAAGCGCACACATTTCAAACACAGTCAGCTTGAAGCTTAAACTTTAAAGGACCAAGCACCAGCTAACAACTTGCTTTTAAAGACTGACCATGATAGTGTTTACTACACACAGGAATTTGTACCTAACACAGGAATAAAATGCTTACAAATGTAAATACTTAAAAATGAATTTCTGTAGTTTGAGGAACAGAGATGTGAGTAACATGACAAAGATGGTGGAGAAGCGTGTGAGGAATGAGCTCCACCTCACTGCCCGATCCCCTCTGAGCCTCTCAAACGGCTCTAAGAACACAGGGCTGCTGTAACAGCCAGCAAATCCACCACTGACCACCCAAGCTAAGGAACGCCAGGGTACATGGACAGATTCACTTCCATCTCCACGGCCCACTAACAGCCAAGGGCTGTTCACCACAACACGCTAGCCAGCTAGTCATCTACCATCTCCACCATCCATCCATCCATTTTCTTCCGCTTATCCGGGTCCGGGTCGCGGGGGCAGTAGCCTAAGCAAAGTGGCCCAGGTTTCCCTCTCCCCAGCCACCTCTTCCAGCTCTTCTGGGGGGATACCAAGGCGTTCCCAGGACAGCCGAGAGATATAATCTCTCCAGGGTGCCCTGGGTCTTCCCCGGGGTCTCCTCCCAGTTGGACATGCCCAGAGCGCCTCCCTAGGCAGGCGCCCAGGTGGCATCCGAACCAGATGCCCGAACCACCTCAGCTGGCTCCTCTAAACGTGGAGGAGCAGCGACTCTAATCCGATCCCCTCCCGGATGACTGTGCTCCGTACCTTATCTCTAAGGGAGAGCCCAGACACCCTGCGAAGAAAACTCATTTCGGGCCGCTTGTATTCGCGATCTCATTCTTTCGGTCACTACCCAAAGCTCGTGACCATAGGTAAGAGTCGGAACGTAGATTGACCAGTAAATTGAGAGCTTTGCCTTTTGGCTCAGCTCTCTCTTCACCACAACAATCCGGTACAGCGACCGCAATAAGGCAGCAGCAGCACCGATCCGCCTGTCAATCTCTCGTTCCATCCTTCCCTCACTCGTGAACAAGAACCCGAGATACTTAAACTCCTCCACTTGAGGCAAGGACTCACTCCCGACCCAGAGAGGGCACTCCACCCTTGTCCGACTGAGTACCATGGTCTCAGTTTTAGAGGTGCTGATTCTCATCCCGGCCGTCTCGCGCTTTCGGCTGCAAACTGATCCAGCGAGAGCTGTAGGTCTTGGCCTGATGATGCCAACAGGACCACATCATCTGCAAAGAGAAGGCGTGGAATCCTGAGGCCACCAAACCGAACCCCCTCCGCCACTTGGCTACGCCGAGAAATTCTGTCCATAAAAGTTATGAACAGAACCAGTGACAAAGGGCAGCCCTGGCGGAGTCCAACTCCCACCGGAAACCAGTCTGACTTACTGCCGGCCATGCGAACCAAACTCCTGCTCCGTTTGTACAGGGACTGGATAGCCCCGTACCCTATACTCCCGGAGCACCCCCCAGAGGAATCCCCGAGGGACACAGTCGAATGCCTTTTCCAAATCCACAAAACACATGTGGACTGGTTGAGCAAACTCCCATGCACCCTCTAGGACCCTTGCAAGGGTGAAAAGTTGGTCCAGTGTTCCACGACCAGGACGGAACCCACATTGTTCCTCTTGTGACAATCGAACGGACTCTCTTCTCCAGAACCCCTGCATAGACCTTACCGGGGCAACCAAGACAGTCCCACAACATCCAGAGCCTTAAGGAACTCAGGACGGATCTCATCCACCCCGGAGCCTTGGCACCAAGGAGTTTCACAACTACCCTGGTCACCTCAGCCCTAGTGATGGGCAAACCCCTGTCCGAGTCCTCTGGTTCTGCTTCCTCTGTGGAAGACGTGATGGTGGGATTCCACCGCCTAATGACATCCCCAGTCGAGGTCAGCAGATCCCCAGCCCCACTGTATAGTGTTGGTTGGGAACCGCTTTTGGGTCTGCCAGGTCTGTCCGGCATCCTCGCCCGCCATCTGATCCAACTCACCACTAGGTGGTGATCGGTTGACAGCTCAGCTCCTCTCTTTACCAGAGTGTCCAAGACACACGTGCGCAAGTTCGACGATACGATTACAAAATCGATCATCGAACTGCGACCCTAAGGTGTCCTGGTGCCATGTGCACTTATGGACACCTCTGTGCTCAAACATGGTGTTTGTTATGGACAAGCTGTGACGAGCACAGAAGTCCAATAACAGAACACCACTCGGGTTCAGATCGGAGAGGCCGTTCCTCCCAATCACGCCCTTCCAGGTCCTACTGTCATTGCCCACGTGAGCATCGAAGTCCACCAGCAGAACAATGGAATACCTTCCAGTACCCCCTCCAAGGACTCCAAGAAGGCCGGGTACTCCGAACTGCCATTCGGTGCATAAGCACAAACAACAGTCAGAGCCCGTTCCCCGACCCTAAGGCGCAGGGAAACAACCCTCTTATCTACTGGGGAAAACTCCAACACACAGGCAGCGAGCCGGGGAGCTATGAGTAAGCCCACTCCAGCCCTCCGCCTTTCACCCTGGGCAACTCCTGAAAAGAATAAAGTCCAGCCTCTCTCGAGAGGATTGGTTCCAGAACCCAAACTGTGTGTGGAGGTGAGCCCAACTATATCTAGTTGGTATCTCTCAGCCTCACACACCAGCTCAGGCTCCTTTCCACCCAGAGAGGTTACGTTCCATGTCCCAAGAGCCAGCTTCAGTAACCGAGGGTCGGTACGCCAAGGCCACCGCCCAAACCACAATGCACCGAACCCCTAGTACTACCTCTCCCACAGGTGGTGGGCCCATGGGAGAGTGAACCCATGTAATTCCTTCGGGCTGTGCCCGGCCGGGCCCCATGGGTAGAGACCCGGCCACCAGGCGCTCGCCGAGGAGCCCCTCACCCCAGGCCTGGCTCCAGGGTGAGGCCCGGTAACCCTGATCCGGGCAAGGGTATCTGGGTCCTGTTTTTAAATTCCATTGGGGTTTTTTGGACCACTCTTTGTCTGGCCCATCACCTAGGACCAATTTGCCATGGGAGACCCTACCAGGGGCATTGCCCCCGACAACCTAGCTCCTAGGATCACATAGGCACGCAAACCCCTCCACCACGATAAGGTGGTGATCCATGGAGGATCCATCTCCACCATCGTAACCACAAATGGCAATGGCTGTTATTCTGTTCCATGTTAGCTTCATTGTTAGCTGATGCTTAGTCTTAGAATCATGCACACCAGTTATGAGACAGTGAGAAACATCATTAGTTAAAATAATGAAACGTTAGCCTCACTAGGCACTGAATTAGCACAGAACATACAGTTCACTGAGTGAAGTTGACAGCAACCAGTCACTCATAAATAAGGAAGCATCACAGCTGAGCTCAACCCAGTCTGAACTTACTTGTTGCAGGGAAGAGTCGTGGTGAAATCCACTGTCTTTGAAATCTACCTCATCATCACTGGATGAATGAATATGATGCGTGTTAACCTGGAGACAGACAGACAAAGTGGGCCTAATGTAGCATGTAGGATGCTGGTAATCACATTTTAATCAGCCGCGATTAGCAGCCCGGGCACGTAACGTACTAAGTCTACAGTGTTTTTCTTGTTTGTGTCGGCTAGCTGCCCAGACGTGAAGGCTTCCCATCTATCCCGCTCGTCCTCCTGGAGCTCTGGAACACAGGGCACATGCGCAGTCAGGACCACCAGCACAAAAAACTACAACAACCAGCAGGCAGACACCAACGGAACACTGGGCTACTGCTGTTACCACAGCAACAGCACTGGCAGTTTGTGCTCAATGTACCAATAAAGCCACATACAGACCCATGTATTCAAAAGCACTCAGAGTTAGACAGCACTATCCCTGCAGAGTTAACATAGTCAAACCTATATAAGCAAATAGCTCCATCACAGAGCTACTAAAGTGTTAAGTGAGAGAAAATTGGCTTTCCATCACACAACAACCCTGCCACAACTCCAGTGGACACCCGTGGACCACAGGACGCCTGGGTAATGCTGGGCGGTGGACAGCTGGGGGTGGGGGTGCACACACACCTGAGAGGAGCTGCTGAATCTGGGTGCCATTAGGACCCTTGTCACTATTATGCACTATAGAGTTCGCTATTCTGGTTAGGTGACCCATGTAGCCTCTTCTACGGCCCCCCTCCGTCCTGCAGAGACACGACAGGTTTTATTTGTTTAAATCAAACAAGAGAAGCTTTGAAAACAAAGTGTAGGCGTGTGTGTGTGTGAGTGAGCGAGTGCATGTGTGTTGGACTGCTGGAGACTGCGCTACTCACTGCTCTTTCTCATTAGAGCTCCAGGCCTCCAGGATTCTCTGGATGAGTCTGCACTTCTGAAAGAGCTGCAAAGAAAAGAGCAGGAGAACTGAAAACAGCACACCACACACCAGGGAGGGTTAGAGAGTGAGTGTGTGTGTGTGTGTGTGTGTGCGCGCATGAACCCAACACTCACGTGTGTGATGAGGATGTTTTCTCGGACGGGCTCTTTGTCATCATCCCTGTTGATGTCCGTGTCGCTCTGGGTGGGAGGCATGGCTAAGATCATAGCGGTACAGATTTCTACTTGTATGTGGAGGAAGTTGTTCCATATGTATTTGAAGTACATATCCTGTAAACAAAACAGAAGGTTAAGACACCTCATGTTTACAAATCCGTCCTTTAACATGGCTGGTTGGGACGTGTGGCGTGTTGGGGTCGGTGTGGGACTGGGGGGAGTGGTCAGTGTGCGGGACTCACCAAGATAACGCCCAGGATGTTGAGGTTGATGAGCTCCTGGTTGATGATGTGGGTGCCCGTCTGCAGGAGGGTTGCTACAAGTCTCACCACGTTGAGGCGCGTGTTCCCCACCGGGGGGTCCAGCACCCCCCACGTGGTCTTCAGTGGGGCTTTCTGATCACAGACACATGCGAACCATGAAATATTCCACATGAATAACAGAGTCCACTCAGACGCTCACGTGAGGCCGATAAAAACAACCTGCTGTGTGGAAATGTGCAATGTGTCACAAGATCTTAAATGCTGTTAATTACTATAGTGTTTATTACCAGCGCTATACAGAACTAGAATAACTAAGCTCCTGGATGGAGGCTGAAGCAGTGATGATGCGGAGGGGTGGAGAACAGGACTGAGAGTGTAGTCACACCCACCCAGCCCGAGTGAGTACAGGAGTCCCTATGTCCCGTAGCTCAGTGTCCGATACCGCACTCTGTGAGGAACATCACCTCAGCACTCAAAAATAAGCAGGCTCTCTCATATATAAATTAACAGAGCTGAATCAGATATTCTATCAAATCTGGCCTCTCGAGAACAACATGAGTGCTTTTGCTCTGCTAGGAAAAACCCACTCGCACACCATTTGTGTTTATTCAAATATGTTCCAAGTTTTGGCCTCACTATTGACTCCTGAAACAGCCTTACGTACAGTGACAACCAAGATGCCCTCAACAAACCTAAATAGAGAGAGCCTCCAACTGCAGAGGTCGGGCACGTTGAAAGGGGCTCTACAGCGTTTTACACCCACCAGGACCTCAGCCTGGTCCAGCTCCACTCACCTTGGGAGGCTCCAGCAGGAGCTGGTGGAAATCCTTCAGCCGGGGTCGGACCGCCTCCAGGATGCTCTGGTTGACAGAGAAGGATGGGTGGTTGAGGCCGGGGGGGCAGAGCTCCAGGTGGCCTTCAAACCTGCCAATCACAGAGCAGCTGCTTTTAGAGAGACACGCCCCCTCCTGCCCAGGTGCACAGACACAACTAAAACAAGCTTGTGGCCAGAAGTCCTTACGCTGGTCTTCTCGTCTCAAAGAGGGTGAGAAGAATCTGGATAACGCTGACTATGGCAGACTCGTTTTTCTCTTTGTCGAAGATGTTGGAGAGGAGTTGCTCAACAGTCTCCTGCCTGAAAACGGAGCATCACACCACCGTCAAAGGACAAACCCAATATAGCCCACCCACTGTGTCAGGGGACATAAGCCAAAGCAGACCACTCATTCAACAAGAAATATTTAAGAACACACCAAAATTTTACATTATAAACTGCCTGTAATAAATAGAATAAATGACAAGTTGAGTGTATGATTTTCCTGAGGGGAAGGACGTACTTCTCCAGAGTGGCCAGCAGGGGGTCGGGCTCGGAGGAGCCTTGTACCTGAAACATCTGATCCCTACTGAGGCGAATGATCTCGCAGAGAGACTGGGATGCGTTTGAGTGTCTCTGTGTGAGAAAACAAACCGACAGGACTCTGGTCATGGCGGGGCAGATCCCCTGTTCACACCGAATCAGACAGTGATGGCCTGCAACGCTGTGTGCAATCTTTAATGTGTTAAAACCAAACTGACCAATCAGAGTGCCATTGCTATAGTTGCAATTCAAACGAACAGGCCACATCATGACCACAGAACAAGTCATCTTGATTAAAGCTCACGACAAGCAAGATGGCAACACAGAGGCAAAAGAAATGTACAGAGAAGCACAGCAGAAAGGCCAAGCACTGCCTGAACCCCTCTGCACAGGACAGCTGCTGGTTATGGACAAGCAGAGTCCAATCTCTTCACTCCAAAGGAGAACTGAATTTCCATGGCTTAATGTAAATCTTGGCCACACACACACACATATATATATAATCTGAGAGATGATGTATGTAATAATACATATAACAAACAAACATCAGACTTGATGTGAGGTTGTAGTGCAGTAAACTTTGCTCATATCTGTGGGGTGGGAGTGTGCAGGCAGAGAGGGTGCTGACTTACGTCCTCGTCCTGGGAGGGCTGGACCATGTCCACTAGCCTCTGGATCACCTTCTCCTCATTCAACCACTGCAGATCAAACAGGCTCAGGGTTAGAGGAGGCACACAAACACTCTGCTTAATGACGCTGGCCTGTTACTCCTGCGCTGCACCTTAGAAGAATCTTTTTAACTGGATATCATCATAAAATATGAAATGAATGGTGAGTCTGCGGTGGTAGAGGGGGGTGGTGCGGTGGAAGAGGGACTCACATTTAAAACGTCTTGTCTTAGCTGCTGAGGCTCAATGCAGGTGAGCATCCTGAGCAGGAGGTCCATGATGGCTGAGGTTCCTATGTGTTTGATCATTACATCCACAAAGTCTTCTCTCCTTCTCAAGAACTCCACAATCTACACACACACACACACACGATTGGTCAAAACTCCAGCCTGAATGTACTTTCGCTCTGACTCAATCTAATATAATAATAATAATAATAAGGCCACGCCCAAACCAAATGCCCCTCCCACACCTGCTCAGGCTTTCTGCCAATGAGGATGCTGAGGACTTTGCTGAAAAAGCTGGCCAGCAGGGGGTTGAGGGGGGGCTCGCTCTGTAGGAAGCCATAGAGCTTCAGGAGAAGAGCGTCATCTTCACCCAGCCTGTCATTGATCTGCCCCACGTCTGAGGTAAGGAGCTCACAGGATATGTTTGGGTACCTAGAGTATTAAACAAAAAACATTACATAACCTATAGATTTCCTTCAGAGTGGTGCTCACAAAAAGGAGACGCTGGTATGTGCTGTTCTATCATAACACAGTGTGCTGAAGGGTTCTGAGCAGCGTGCTAGCACAGCTCACTTGTATTTGATCTTCTCCTCCATGTCCTGGCTGGGCTCCTGGGTGATGAAGCGCACCAGGTTCTCCATGCACTGTGGTCGCACCAGGAAGTCCACCAGCTTGTGGTTCTGGGCTTTGCATTCCTGCAGAACGTCCTCTTCATCCATGACCTCCGTCAGGGTCACGTCCTCTTTGTCCAGCAGCGTGTCGATGTGCGACGTCGTATGCAGGTCAAACTTCCAAAACATGGTGCTTCTGTGGAACGAACAGCCACAACATGACCACCCAATTCCGCCTCACCACCAGCAGGAAAGATAAACGACGTGTGGTCAGACAGCGTTTAAATTGTCCGTCCGTCTGACCGTCAATGCAGCTAAATACCTCCACATGTTGGGTAGCGGTGGAAGGAGTGAGAGTGGAAGGAGGGGTGTGTCGTGTCGTGGTGTGTCGTGCACGGTCTACCTGAGTGAAACACGGCTCAGAGGGTAAAATCTCTGATTAAAAAGAAAAGAATCCTTCAGCTCTTTGGGATGTCTGGCCCATTCCAGGCAGCGCAGGCAGCAGAGAGGCTGTAAAGAACAGGCCGCATGCAGTGTGCAGAGGACGCCTCTGCCCCAGCTACACACTCAACACACACCTGCAACACACAACAGCACCATTAGCAGGCAACAACTACCACAAACCAACACAACGCACACTTGGTTAGCAGGTAAACTCTTGTGTCATGCCCCCACAACACAGCCTCTAACCAAACGTAGTATTTTTAGCACATCGTGTTTTGCGACCATATGCCGGCTAGTTGTTGATGCGACGTCGATACTCTGGGAGAAAGCTGAATATTGCAGAAACAAAGGCGTACAAACGTTTGCATGTTGGACATCCTTTAGAAGGACCTATCTGAAAGCAAACAGCACTGTTCTGAACAGCAGGCTTCCTCCTTTGCCCAACACCACGCGGCGGATTTGCTGAACATCAATCTGAACAAATAAAACCAGCAGAGGACACCGAGCCTGTTCACTGTGATGTTACCGCCACGGCAACAGTGGAGAGATCCCCAGCTTGGCCCAGTTGGCTATTGTGTTGAGGATGTGTGACTCTTTGGCCCATTGTAAAGTATTACTACCTCGTGCCACAAATAGCTTCAGCAGTCTCTTTCTGCAGGGTTCATGTCAACGAAACACTTGACTAACTTTTCCCCCCCAAGTCAAAATGCAGACTTTTGTGAATCTAGCATTCTATACATTTGCAGTAACAAAGAGGAGAACCAAATATGAAACAAATCGATTTGTTTTTCATTTTCTGTAGATTTTTAAAGACCAAATCAATGACGCAAACAGCACACCAAAAATACAATGTAATGATTAAACCATTACGACATTTTTCAGTTTTGAAAGGAAACATTTAATCAAATGACTAACAAGTCTCAAACATTTATGGTGTCATCTATTCATTAATTAGTCAAAATACAGAAAAGGAGCTTCTTTTACTAACAGATTTATATGTCTTTCTCCTTGTGAACATGAAAAATGTAACTTATATTTAGACAGAAACACCGAGGCAATTTCATCAGTATAATTTTAGGAAATGAAGCATCATCTATATTGTTCTGTTGGAATCTCGTAGTATACCATTTAAACGCAGCACACCAACATAACATACACTACATCCATCTTCTCTGGTCAACTGACACCAGCACGATGGCTCTGGTGAAATCAGACCTCACTGGTGCAGTTCATCATCCTGGCCGTCATTCATCTGGAGGCCACATTAACAGGCCAGTCCAGCATCAATACACACGGTTTTTCTTCAGGAGTGAAGCAGTAACAAACCACCAGGTTAAAGGTTACAAAAACAGCCATCTTGGTGGCCATGCAAAGCCAAAGGGAAGGAAGGCATATTAATAGCCTGGAGGAGGCTTGACCAGACAAAGAGAGAGTAGCGGCTGTTCCAGACCACCGCAATAACACACTGCCATTAGCTGCTTAAAAGCCCAAAGCCAATCAGCACAATGACCCAACGTTAAAAACGTGAAACATACACTGTTCATAATAACTACTTCATTAAAAGTTACTTCTTGAATCGGATCAAGGACAAAATCATGAATTTAAAGGTGCCAAGCACATAACCCAGTGTAAACATTACAAATGTCACATAACCATACATTACAGATCCTGGAAACAGACGTGTTTATGAGAATTAACTGTAAAGTCAGAAGCACACCAAGAAAATGCTAGTATCACTAAAACCTGCTGGTGTGTTGCTAGAGTTCCGGTACTTCTTAGCATCACTAAACAGGGAGTGGGGGGGATGGTGTTATGAAGACACCATCTGGACAACTACAGTGTACCTGTACAGTTCAGGTTTAAACAACAGTAACGGGGGGGAAATCCTCCACCTCTCCTGACTCGCAATCAGCGGAAAAAAGCGTTACAGCATCAGAGAGGCAACCCTACCACATGCGCTATCTGTAACGCCATCATTTACATACGTTTACTAACCACAAAACGATGCCGAGTACACCAAGAACTGCGCTGCTGCTTTAACCCCCTCCTCCACATAGGTACGCCAGTTTAAAGCTGACAAACTAGGTAATTCTCAACTGGCTAGCAATTGGCATTTTCACCGTCATACAATTAGGCCCCACCTAGCAAACGCAAAATAATCCGTATTTATTTTAATGCCTTTACACAACAACTATCACAACAAACCGCCTAACCGATTGAACTACTACGATGTTAACACTAGCTGCTTAACCGGTCTTCCATCTAATTCTACCGCAAAAGTGAGTTCACACGTTCTGGTAGTCAACGTTGTAGTGGCACAACAGGGCTAGGTAGTTATAAACTGCTAGACGACTACCGATAAAAACTTTATTATGACTATGGCCATAGCGGAAATACTAAATGTCGATACTAAAGTAGCTATTTAGGTTATCCATTTAGCTCGCTAGTCACCACACAAGATAGATGGACGAACAGACATGTTAGACAGGAGGACATCTAGATATCTTATGTCAGCCTACTTTCCGTTAGTCGTGATCTACAACGTTAGCTAGATATCTAAATGTGCTACCTCTCAGTGTCGCTGGAAAGATTAGACTAGCTGTTCCCCCCCAATACCCAGTGACCCATAATTACGATAACGCCTAACTAGCTAAGCTAGCTAGCTGAACAACTCAAGCTAGTGCAACAGAACGGAGAAAAACAGATGTAGCTATTAAGTCGGTCTTCTATAGGATAACGTTGACGATAACAGCGTTATGAAATATTAAACCTATAAACACACTATATACTCGACTAATTTAATTACTTTGAATTACCCCCAACATGCCCTTTTCGCCAGGGCCCGGCATTAGCTAACGCTAGCTCCCTGGTGTAGGCACATATGTAGCTATCTTAGCTTACATCTTAGCTTAGCTTGAATAAAGTATTAGGAAACGGACTCGCTGTCTTTAGCCAAGACAGCGACTAGAAGACTAAACCTACAATTATAAAACGGCTAAATAGCCAGCTAGCGCGCTTTATGCCTGTCCAGTCTTCTCGCTTCCGCCAGCTAATGGTATACATGGCTAAATCGTTAAGAAAAGTTTCCGTTTACAAGTGCTAGCTAGTTAATTTGGCTACAAATATCGCCCATGATCGTCCCACAAAAAATAAATATAGTTAAACTGAGGTCTTTATATTAATTACTAACAGACCGCACTCTGACTGTGCGAAACAGACTCGAGGAAACTGAAGCTCCGTTAGCCTGTTAGCTAGCTCAGCTCGCGCACCTCAGCACTCCTGTCGCCAATAATGAGAACTGCATGGAGAAACAAGTACATACCGATTAAGATCTGTGTACTGTGAGACCCCGACATGAAGCTTGCAGAACGCCTAGCTAAAATTGTCACCAAAATAAAACGGTACAAACATGCGGATATTGATGAAAAATAAAGTGTTGACTAGAAATACTGTCAGGCGCGAAAATATACACCATCAGAGGGCACTTTTCAAGATGGCGGCGTCAACTTCACCAGCCCCTTCCCCCACCAGCTACACTACATGTCGTTCAAACGGACTGGTGGACGCTCATTGGTAGACATGCACGTCAATCACAACGTAGCCATATTAAATGTACGAAAACACACCTTATTCCTCAATTTAAGATGTACAATAAAAGTAAGGCTATATGTAATACACATCGTATTACTTTATCAACAACAACAGTTTAAAAACTTATTTGCTGAAGCATTTGTAGCACAAATGCTTCTCGAACACACCCATATCAACAAGAACCAGTAAGATTTCCGGTTGGTACAGGAATCTTCATTCTGATTGGATGATACATTTGTAATCATGTGAAACTACCGTCTTCGAAACTAAAAGTAACCACGTCTAACTTCATATTTCATTATTCGGAGGTATCTTAGGAATTAAACGTCTTACCAAGTTCTTGAATGCGAGTCATTACGTTCCTGGTTATCCGTTCAAATACTCTCATAACTAAGAACCCACTTGTATGTTACTATAGTTCCCTTAAAGAACAGCCGTTCCACATTTAGTTGAGCTCGGGTTTCGATTCGCCCTGACCATCACATTGGCTTGTTTGCAACGCCCTAGCAACAATGACACGTCACTGTGATTGACACGCCTATTGTGCAATCGGCAGCGAGGGAGATCTGCAGCAGTGATCGCTATAACAAAATGGTTAGACCAGACTTACCATAGATTGTAACTGTGGACGATGCATAAAGGTTAAAGTAAGTTGTAATTAAGATTTCGTATCAGTCCATATTAAATAATGTACATAGTACACAGTGTGCCTATGTGTGTGAGTGTGATTTAGCTTACAGAGAAGTGCACTGCATTTCCCAATGATAAAATATAGGTCAGTCAGCCTGAGGAACATTTATGCCATGTAGCAAACCGGTTTTACAGCGGTCCAGTGTAGCATAACAAATTGGACCTGACGTCTGAACCCCATAGATTTAGTACAGAATATGCAGTATGTTATGAATCTGCAGATTTGACAGTCTCCGACATTCTGTAAATTAAGCTAGTTCCTTCATAATAACTATCATATTGAAAACCAATGCTGAAGTAGTTTTTCTCAGCAAAAAGGACTGTCAGCTGGCACGTTTTGCATATTTCAAATGAAGCTTGTCATTTAAGTGTGGTTTAACCACTAGCAACGGCCATGTGTCGTCAGTATGTGGAGTTCTCCTTTTGGGATTATGTACTAATGTTTTATTTTCTTGGACCTTGATCTGACTCAGATCAGTCAATGCAGTTATAAAGTCCTCACCATTGTGTGGATTGTTTTCAGTGCTCCTGTATTGTTAACACCCGCAGGAGAATGAAACCTTAAAGACTTTTGCACAGGGTAGTGGGTGTTCAGACATGCACGTTTAACAAACGTGTGCAAATGCTAGCCTGCCAGCTTGCTCACAATGGTTTAAGAAACCCATGTACTCAGACACAGAGGAAGTGTCGTAAACGGTCTCTACTGACCATCCTTCCCTGATTCAAACGAGAAATATAAGTAGCCAGACCAAGTCTGAATGTAGAACCTGATTGGAGAATCTGGTGACAGTATAGTTTAGTCGAAGATCTGGAAACAGGCCAACTGCGCATTACATCAGACTGTGAGAACGTGAATAATAGGCAGGAAAGTCCTGCCTGATTCTTTTTTTTTTACCTCACAGCAGGATTAAAGACGGAAACCAGCTCATCCCCAGTGTTTCATAAAATCATAGTGCAGAACTCTCTCTCTCTCACCCCCCCCCCCACACACACACCCTGCTGTGTTTGAGCTTAATGTGTATTCTTGTTCCAACCCCCAATACACACATGTACACACATGTATGCACATGTACACACATGA
This sequence comes from Brachyhypopomus occidentalis, assembly GCA_020368025.1. NCBI lineage: Eukaryota > Metazoa > Chordata > Actinopteri > Gymnotiformes > Hypopomidae > Brachyhypopomus > Brachyhypopomus occidentalis. The sequence goes on from JAGXOD010000001.1 coordinate 6,325,989, forward strand.
CCATTTTGACCTTTTATACAAAACATGTTCAAATTTGCTATGCAAGTGAGAATTACACAGTTTGACATACAACACACAGTCCATACCACAATATCATGTTGGTAAGCAGGGGGTTATTGCAGTCACTCATTATTACTTAATAACTTTATTAAGCTACTGTATCAGACGATCACCCTCTGAATGAAACTTTGGTACTTCTTCCTACAGGATCTCACCACAGGCTCCCAAAAATACGCTGGAGCAGATGTAAAAACTCTATAAGGCCCAGTGCAGCTGTGCTACTGAACAAGAAGGACAAGTAAACAGATTGTCTTTTTTTAGAACCTGTTTTGTGTTTAATGTGGTTTTATTGTTGCTTACTGTGGCTGTAAGAATAACTGCAGCAAATCCCTCATCTCCCAGAGAGATTATAATAAATACTGAACTGAATGGGAAAATGATCCTGAGGAAAATCTGCTGTACATTTGTAAATTGTTTTTGTGTCATGGGGTGTTTCAGGAAGCAATATGTGGAATTTCTCTGACATAGACTATTGACAGTTTGCTGTGATGTATAACTGTTTACAGGCAATGATGTCATCAATCAAGACTGGAACAAAATAGTTTTGAAAGAGGTAAAAAGAAGTTCCCAACAGTCTTGTAGAGAAATCAGCCGTAGATCTAATTTTCAAAGTGTAGCATGCTTACGTTTATACTACCTTAAAAGCGGAAGCATCTTCACATTTGTCCACAGGAGGTCAGTATTGGACTGTGAAATACGGCCTCTTTCACATAGAACCGAAGTTAACAGATCGTACATACAGAACCTTAATGATATTAAAGTTTTCTAAAAAAATGAACATATTCAAAATTATTAAACGTTGTAATATTTCTGCATTTAAATCTTCTGTCAGTGAGCTGTGGGGCGGCAAAATTAAGACTTGACAAGAACATATAAACTTTACACAAACTAATGTTGACAGAAATCAAACAAGAGACAAGACCATAGCTCCTTAAAATAGATCCTTTATTATATATAAAAATGCTTTTGATACAAAAATTGTCACAAGTGTGCATTACATGAGGCATTTGTACATATAAATGAAAATCTGTAGGGTTTGTGGGTGATTAGGGTTGAGGTTGGGACACTGAAGAATTAGAGTTAGGATTATACCTGAAAGATTAGGGTCAGGATTACACCTGAAGGAATCAGGGTAACACCTGAGGGAGATCAGGGTTGGGATTAGACCTAAAAGGATGCTGGGTTTAGGATTAGCCATGAAAGAGATGAGGGTTAAGGTTAGTGTTAGAAGGGATTGTGTAGGACTAGGAACCCCAGCAGTGGTATGAACACAGGTGCCTGGCCCAAAAGATTTGAGGAGCCAGACATGTTCGGTGAAGGCTGGCTGGCATGGTCCTAAGGCATGGAGTAGTACACCGACGAACCATTTATTTCTTTTCAGTCACATTCAGGGCTCACGAGCCTTACTTTCCAGGGGCCATTAAAACTGCAGAAGTGGATTTGGCGAGGTGGAAGTGTTTGGGGTTGAGTCAGACTGAGGTTCACGTGAACAAGGCCAATAAAGTCCAGGGTGACGCTGAACTCCCAGTCTATGGGAGTCCCAGTCTGAGGGAACAAACCTCTTTGGTTGGTCTGTTAATGCTATGCTGAACATGACTCACACATTTTGTGACTTTTGTTTGGTAATCATCAGCACAAATTAATTAGTTCAAGTTAATAATAAGAAACGTTGAACACAAGAAATGTTTAAAACTCTACTGGAGAACTGGGTTGAAGGATTACTCCAGTACATTTCTGCAGTGATTCCCTAGGACACAATATTTTCTTAAGTGCTTAACTCTGAAACGTAAAAATCTAGACAATGTTGATCTAATACATATGCACAATTACTATTGTCAGCTACAGATTTCTGCATTCACATAAACTCTGTGGATTAACTTTCAGGACACAAGGGGAAATAACATTCCAGACAACACTGAATCCAACTCTACCTCCTGAATAAAAAAAACAACAACCTCCATTACTGTTTAGATCAATAAAAACAGGTTCAGGAGCCCATCACCACAGCACCAAATCCCCTCCCTGAAACTATAGCTTACTTGAACCTCTAACACACATTCACACATGCTAACACAGACACACACACACAGACAACACACACAAAACACAGACGTCCAACCATCTCCCGTGTTCATCAGAGGAGATTTGGCAACATGCGATTGGTAAAGAGCAGCAGGGGTTGGAGCACGTTGTTAAGGCAACGCTGGAACAGAGGTCGCTAACAGGAGCAGCACTCCACACACTTTCCACCACTCATACACACTCCTTCAGATCAAAGACATATGACATGAATATTCAGATATGATTCTGTACATGGATGAAGCTGAAATCTTGCTATGAGATTAATAACATTACAATTAAAACATTAGCAGTATCAGTACAGTTTCACAATCAACCTATGGGCAGGTTTTTATATATATACATATACAGACGTGATTTTTGCTGGCTGATTTCTTATGTCATTATTCAGAGTAAGATTATGTACAGTAGCAGCAAATCCACCTTTGGTAAACAGAACTAGCAGAACATCAGCTTGGAACCGTTTCGTATTCACATACAAAAGGAACAACGGAACACGCAGCGTTAACGACGTGATTATTTACTTAATTACACATATGTACAACATCTCTGCCCTAAATCCGTTTGGTATTTTGGTTTTGTATTTCTTCACAGGACTGAAATGTCTCACTCCTAATTTCGACCCACGAAAGGCTCAACATGTCAACGGCCTGTTGCGCATCCATGGTGAAGTGGTGCTGAATGACTAAAGCATTTTCCATCAAAACAGGAAGAGGAATATGGTTCATGCACACAAGCAGTACAGGTAGGTCTCAGACAGCCATGCAATGAGCTCTGTACACTTAATTAGAACTTTTAGGGTATCACTCACTCTCACTCATTCATCCACACACCCACTCACTCACCCACTCATCCACCCATGCTCCCTCTCTTTCGATGTGCGCAGATGCACAAAGGAGCCTTCCTTTCGCTGCTTTGTTCACAGGTAGGAGTCTGTGCAGGAAAGGGGCGGAGCCACAAAGGGGGTGTGGTCAGGATGAGTCCGTGCACGGTGAGGGCGGAGGCGGGCACAGGTGGAAGTAGCTGCGCTCGGTGGAGGGCGAGGGAGGGCAGCTCTCCTCCGCAGACATGTACTGGCTCCTGGGTGTGGGCGGCGGGGGGTACGGGTCCGAGTCCGAGTTCAGGTCCATGTAGTACTTGCTGCTTTTCCAGCGGCTCGTGGTGTAGTCACTGTCACACACGTCTGTGCTACAGGGAGTGGTGGGTGGGGCCACGCCGCGCATCACGTACGGCCTGCAAGGGGCAGTGAAGCACAGAGAAAGGGGAGCATGATCAGTTTTGATGAGAACACATACACGCACGCACACACACACGCACACACACACAGTTCATTCTCACACATATGAGAACACACACCTACGTGCGTGCGCACAGGCATACATACACACACGCTGAAGTGTTTTTTGTTGTAATATGGAGCTGCTATAGTCATATCTTATATATGATATATGATTGTTAAAAAATGTCCTCTGGAGTTCATACTAAACCTGTGTGCGTGTGTGTGTGTATGAGAGCAGCAGGGCTGACCTGTAGGACCTGCTGGTGGAGGGGCTGTTTGAGGAGTAGATGTCCGTGTTGTACAGGGAACGGTCTGTGGCTGGTGATGGAGGAGGGTTCAGGATCTACAAAGAGCCAACAAAAGTGTAAGCCTCACACACACACACACACACACACACAGGGTGGGGGTGAAGGAGGGGTGGGTGGAGATAGAGGGGGCACCTGGGGGTAGAAGGCAGCTTTAGTGCTGGAGGAGCTGCTGGATGACGCCCCGGTCACATGGTTCCTGTCGTAGAGAGGAGCTCCACTGCTACTGCTGCCCATCAGACTCATGGAGCTCATCATGGACTTCCCACACGAGATACCTACACACACAGCAACATGAACGTCTCCCACACGAGATACCTACACACACACATCAACATGAGCATCTCCCACACGAGATACCTACACACACACAACAACATGAGCATCTCCCACACGAGATACCTACACACACACATCAACATGAGCATCTCCCACACGAGATACCTACACACACATCAACATGAGCATCTCCCACACGAGATACCTACACACACACATCAACATGAACATCTCCCACACGAGATACCTACACACACACATCAACATGAACATCTCCCACACAAGATACCTACACACACACGTCCAGCCATACCTGTGAAGGTGCCGTGCTGTGAGCTGGTTGGGGCAATGAAGTTGAGAGGGACGTGGGGGGTTCCGCTAATGTAGTCATGGGGGAAGGCGCCGTTTGGGCCTTTGTAGCGACGACAGACGACGCGTTGGCACACAAAGCACATCCCACCCAGCACGAACACGGAGAGAATGATGCCGATGATGGGGCCGATGGTGTTGCTATGGCGCTCATCGTTCGGGGATGGGGAGTCTGAGGAGACACAGGTGAGACCAGACAGGCCATCAGAGCACAACATGCACAAACACACATCTGGATCTCCTCCTGGGGGACACAGGAGGAGCGTGCGGAGTGGCACCTCTGGAGCTCACACACCCCTCACCCAGACACCTCCCACACCTTCCTCACCCAGACTCCTCCTACACCCAGACACCTCCCACACCTTCCTCACCCAGACTCCTCCCACTCCTGAACACATGGAATGTGTGTGTGCTTGGTAATCTGATTCTAGAACGTTTGTGCAGGTGTGTTCGGCTTGTCAGGCAACATTCTGAAGCCAACTGCCATTATTCGAACGCTGGTGTTTGACGGAAAATGTTGGTGTTTGATGGAGAGCGTTGGTGTTTGATGGCCATTGTCTGGGTGATGCTAGCTTATACATTCTTTATACACACAAGCTTCATGACTATCCCCCCACTGCAGAGCCCCATGGCCTGTGTGCACACCGCAGTGATGGTACTCACTACAGAAGAGCTCGTCAGAACCATCCAGGCAGTCAGGATAGGAGTCACACTGCTGCTTCTTCAGGATACACTTATTGTTGCTACAGCGGAACTGATTGGACATGCATATGGCTGGATGGGAGAAACACACACACACACACACATACACAGTGAAGCTCTCCTGTGATGGCAGCTGCCTTTTGCTGATCTGCTGCAGATGTGGTTGGGACCTCTGGGTTCTTGGTACGTGTGCACTATCAAAGCACCCAAAGGGAGCTGGGGAAGATGCGTGCATGCTATCCAAACACGCCAAAGTTGTGTTTGGTGCATCGTGGGGTTTGACCTTTGCAGGCGCGTACATGACATGTGAAGCAGTGGGCTATGGTGTTCGTGAGGTTCTGGAGGAGCAGACGGAACGTACTGTCGCAGTCCCGCTCGTCAGACGCGTCCACGCAGTCGTCGACGCCGTTGCAGCGCTGCTGGGCGTCCACACACTGGCCCTTGTCACACTGGAACTGCAGCTCCGAGCAGACGGGGCAGTTCATCTCGTCGCTGTGGTCTGCGCACTCGGCGATGCCGTCGCAACGCCACGCCATGGGGATGCAGTCGATCTCACCCGTGGCACAGGTGAATTGCTCACTGGAGCAGGTGGGCGGCTCTAGGGGAGGAGCCAAGCGTGTTAGCATGACGGTACAATACCGTAGAACTGTGGAGTGAGTGTGTGTGGGGTCTGCACCTCCGCAGCTGAGCAGGTTCTGCAGAAGGACCAGGTGCATAGGGCATGAACATCGCGGTGTGCCGTCTCCCTTAGCAATGCAGATGTGCGAGCAGCCGCCGTTGTCACGGGAACAGGGGTGGGATGCTGTGGAGAGAGGAGCAGGTGCACTGCATTCAGACACAAGCAAAACGCACCACAGTGCAGCTCACATCCACCACAGTGCAGCTGCACACACGAACACTGACCAGGCAGCAGAAAGGCTCAGTGACCTACCGAACTCCTCGGGGTCCATGTACTCCACGGCGTGGATGCCCGTCAGGTACTGGATGCGGCCCTGGATCCGCGTACGCCCGTCTCCACTACGCTTGTCCACGCGCTCGATCATCTGCTGCTGCTTGTCGATCCAGTACAGGTGATCACCCAGCACGGTCAGACCAATCGGCTGCAAGATGTTGGAGTCCTGGAGAACAATCCGATTGGCCCCTGGAAAGATAGAAAAAAGAGGAGAAGGAGAGGAGGGAGAGAGATAGAGGGGGAGAGAGAGAGAGAGTAATTAATAGTTAATTTCGTAGTTATTTTCATACCTAAATGAGATTTCTTCTGCTGTTCTGTTCACCAAATATAAAACAATGTGATGGCTGAGAACATCGTCACCGCACATCAAGAGTCTTCTAGAGTGGGAATAAACTCTAAATGGATAAATGACAGAGCTCCGCCCTGTTCAAACTCAGCCCCGCCCCAATCACAGTCAGCTCCGCCTTGTTCACACTCAGCTAGGCCCTGATTGCACACAGCTCTGCACATTCAGCTACACACACACACACACACACACTCACCAGACAGATCACTGCTCTCGATGCGCTTCAGGTCGGCGTCCACCCAGAACAGCTTTCCCAGCTTGTTGTCAAGGGCGAGCGCAACGGGCCGGATCAGCCCGGTTGTGAAGAGAGACTCCCGCTCTGTGCCGTCCAGAGACGCCCCCTCGATCTTAGCAGAGCGCTCCTGCAGCGTGGTGAAGAACATATACCTGTGGAGAGGACCACACAGGGGTCAGGGGCCGCCACAGGGGTCAGTGGGAACTGTCAGATTAGACTACGAGGAGCACAAATGAACCTGCAGACAGATGAATATCACTAGACATTACTGAGAGTTCAATTTTGCATGAAGTTCCAATCTCTCATTATCCATATGAACACTTCATATGCTTTCCAGTCGAATCTGCATCTTGAGGTGAAATGACATTTTGACTTTTGTCCAAGAGTTTCTTCTTCTTTTGAGTGGTAAATGTGAGGAGTTGTGGCGAATCTGTGGCACGTGCCCTGCTGTGTCGGCCCTGTCCAGGATCAGGACGGGCCTCACACACTGCAGCTCTCCTGGAAACCCTCCGCCTGCAGCTGGTGCGGTGTGGTTCAAACCCTTCTCCATCACACACCTCCATCTGGGAGCAATTCCACGCACAGGCGGAGGAACAGCAGACCAAGGCCAGCCGGTACCTCCGCCAAACCCTCCAGCTTTAAAACGGCGTCTCAGTTCAGCAGGGGGGAAGACTACGGCCGTGCAGGAACGTGGGCTGGAACGCTGCCCCCTCCAGACGGCCGTCTCTCAACGGGGGCACACCAGGCCAACGTGGTGGAGTTTCAGGCACAAACGCAACAAACTCAAAACTTACATAAACGACTCTGTACTCCCCGCTAATAATTCGATATTCTACCTGCAAATTCAGGATCTACTGGATCACCGTGTTCTCGTAGAAACAAAACAGCATTTAGATGTTCAAAAACCAGGACAACCAGGAACGTGTGAGAGCACTGGGAAAAGAACCCAGACCAACCTCAAAAAAGCAAAACAAACTCAAACAAGAGAAGGAGAGGAAGCCATGTAGCCTTTGGGCTTCAATTTGATACACACACACACTACACACACGCACACACACACACACACACACACTTTGGGATAGTGTAGCTCTGGGCACACTAGCACCCTGATGAGCGGATCCTCCACCCAACCCGCTCCCCAGCTGCGGGTGTGCTGAGACAGGAGCGGTGTAGTCATGGGGGTGTTGGTGTCGTGGTGGAAGGTGGTGCTGGCTGGGCTTAGCCTTAGAGCAAGACCTTGTTACCCAGCTCACAATAGTCACTTCACTAAATTCCAACTGGTATATCACACTGTATCACAATATAGTAACTGGAAAGACTGTGTAGTTGATCCAGTATGCAGGAAGCTTCTTCGTCTACATCTACTGACCTATAGCCGTGGCCGTGAACACCCAATACTTTTGAAATAAATAAATAATCTTTACAGCTTTGGTGCAATGCAGAGTTTGGCATATCAGTTATCAGTTATATGACACATCTGTAGTCAACCAGCACCTTGAACAGCATCGACACCCACACCAACATGGCCACACCCTCCCACCCCCATGGCCACACCCACCCCCATGGCCACACCCACCCTTTCTCTGCGTTGACCACGATGGCTCGGGGCTTGTCCAGGTCATCCCTCAGCACCTCCCCCAAGGGCTGGCCGTCCATGCGCTGTATGTTGATGGTGTTGGTGGTCTCACATGTCCAGTAGACGGTGCGGCTGAAGGGATCCAGACTCAGGTCGTGGGGCTGCTTCACCTGCTGGGCGGGGCTGGAAGAAACGACCGTTGACGCCTGCACAAACATCAGGAGACAACCATGTCAGGCCAAAGACAAGGGGAGGAGTTACACAGACAGGGGGTGGAGTTTCGCAGACAGGACAACCACGTAAGCCCAAAGGGGGTGGAGTTAGACTCCAGGGTCAGTGACAGAAGGAGCCATGTAAATAGTGAACAGCAGTGAAACAAACAAAAAAAAAAGACAAATTAAATCTAGAAATCAACTTACACTAACCCTTTCCAGGGGGTTAAAATCGACTTTTTAGCTAATTAGGTACAATCTTTTTTGTGTTTTAGTAAACAACAGTGTAAAGAACTAAAGCTGCAGTGCACTGGGGTCACACTGGGGTCACAGTGAGGTCACAGTGGGCTCAGGTGTTGTGAAGGACAGGAAAATGAGGAGCAAGACAGCATCGTAGGGGTCAAAGGTGAGAAGAGTACGGACCTGAGAGCCGTCGTCCCGTGCCCTGCGGATGCTCTGGCGCCCGTCGACCCAGTATATGAGGCGCTCAAGCGGGTCGAAGCTGATGCCTCGCAGGTTCTTGGTCACATGGATGGGGAGGATCATATCCGGACTCTGCTCACCCAGAACCATCCGGCTGATGGAGCTTTTCTGACTGAACAACAGGAAACTGGAAGGTGCTGCACAGAGAGAGGGAGAGATAGAGAGAGGGAGAGGCAGAGAGGGAGAGATAGAGAGAGGGAGAGGCAGAGAGGGAGAGATAGAGAGAGGGAGAGGCAGAGAGGGAGAGATAGAGAGGGAGAGATAGAGAGAGGTGGAGACAAAGAGAGAGTGAGGGGGAGAGAGAGAGAGAGAGAGAGAGAGAGAGGGAAGGGGGGGGTGGAGGGAGGGAGGGAGAGAATGAGAGCGGGTATATAAAGCTGCTGGAACACCAAGCTTCCTCCACTACAACAGGCTTCATGGAACATATACGGTTGGAGTTCCTGAGATCTGTACAACCCAGCACGCTCCTCCACCCAGCACGCCCCCTGCTGGTTACTCACAGCTGCAGTTTCGTGCGTTGGGCTCCAGCGTGTAGTGCGAAGCACAGCGGCACTGCGCTCCCGACGGCGACGCCAGGCACAGGTGGGCACAGTGGCCGTTGTTCTGCGAGCACTCGTTGGTGCCGTCCTGCCGGGACGAGTGGAAGACCAGGATGTCCATGACGTACTCCAGCTGGCCCTGCACCAGAGTCCGGTTCAGCCCGCTCCGCTTGTCCGCACGCTCGATGCTGCGCAGGTTCCAGTCGGTCCAGTAGATGTAATCGCGGTACTGAGTCAGACCGAACGGGTGCGGCAGGTCGTCCGCCACGATCTCCCTCTGGGAACCTGTGGGGCACACGGAGCGAGGTGGTGAGGTACACGCGGGGCACACGCAGGGTCACACGCAGGGTCACACGCAGGGTCACACGCAGGGTACACGCGGGTCACACGCGGGTCACATGCAGGGTACACGCGGGTCACACGCAGGGTACACGCGGGTCACACGCAGGGCACACGCGGGATCAGCTGCTTGAATGATAATGAACAACATGAATATAATGAGTAGAACATTAAGTAGTCATGGAAGTACATGAACACTACATGTAAGTTTAACTTGCAGGGTGAGTTTCCTGTGTTGCTGTAGCTGTAGTTGCAACCTGGTAGGTGGAGGTTTCTGTGTGTGTACAGGACTGTCCTGGCACGTGTTCATGTCTGCCTGCGTGTGAAGGTTTCTGTGCGCACATGACCGCGTCTGCATGCGTGAGAAGGCCCGTGACACGTGAGCTCTCCCTCACCCTTCATGTTGGTGGATTCGATCATGCAGGTGTCCAGGTCCGTCCAGTAGAGGCGCTGCTCCACGTAGTCGATGGTGAGGCCGTTAGCCCGGCCCACCTTATCCACCAGGGTCTTGATGTTGGTGCCATCCATGTGGCCGTGGGCGATCCGCGGCCTACCGCCCCACTCCGTCCAGTACATGTACCTGCGGGTGGAGCAGGTGGAGGTCAGAGCACAGCACCGCCTACATCCGTTAACCAAAAACAAGTGGCACACTCCACAGTCCAGGGACGGCGGCTACCGGCCAACGGCTACATATGTTCACGTAAGGCAGGCAGCGTTATATCGTCCTGAAAGATCCGCTACACCACACAGACAGAAGCAGTGGATGCTAGAGCATAGTGGACACTGAGCACAATGACAAAGTCCTGTGTAGGAGGCAGTGACAGCAGGCAGGGTCCTCAGAGGTCCTCACTGTCAGTGCCTGACAACTGACAGCAATGCCTGATGGGAGAAATGTCTTCACTCTCAGAGCCACACGCAGAGGTCCTGACTTGTAAATACAAGCATGCGTTACACCACAAGCCACACACATGCGCACACACGCACACACACACACACACACACACACACACAGAACCATGCCCTCAAGGACTATCACCATGTGCAGCCAGAGCCAGCGAGGAGCTTGCTGTTAGAAACGATTAGTCTTTACTACAATTACATAGTAAGTGCCACACCACCCTGCAGAGTTACGCAGTGTGGATCAGGTTACAAATCTGTAATGTCTGCTAATGGCATGCAGCAAACAGAAGCCTGGAAATTCAGCTGAATCAGTGAGTAGAACGATGAGTTCAGACTGCTTCACTCTCCTTCAGCCCCGCCCCAGCTAACCCACGTTCAGCATTAAAACCAACACCAGCTGGACCACGGCAGGCTGAATGGCTCAGAAGTGCTCACAGACTCTGCCCGTTTCTCCTCTGTAGTCTAGCACAGTTGTCCCTGGGCTATATGCTTCCAGGCCAGTATGTGATTGGAGGGTTCACATATGTATAAAAGTCTTTCACAGCCTTTTAACTTATTCCTCATATGCACAGCATGTCAGAGATATCTTGCATTGGAATGCTTGTAGTGTGTGTGTGTGTAGATCCATAAACGCAGAGGTACTAGGGATCTGAGCTCTTGTCTGAGCTGAGCTGGTTCTTGAGCTGGTTCTGCGGTCTCACCCGTTGGCAGGGTCCAAGGCCAGGGACCGGGGGTTGTCCAGCTCCTTACACACCAGGACCTGCCGGTACTGGCCGTCTAGCCGGGCCACCTCGATGCGGTTGGTGCCGGTGTCGGCCCAGTAGATGTTCCTTCCCATCCAGTCGACGGCCATGCCCTCGGGGTAGTCCAGGCCAAACTCGATGAGCGCCTCCACTCCGCTGCCGTTCAGGAAGGCCCTGCTTATGGTCTGAGTCAGACACAGGAGCACGATGAGCCCATAAAGCCTCAGTACAGGGGAGTTTACACTTTACAGCCTCGAAATCTGCACCAGGGATTATTAGGTTCTTAAATTCATCACAAACTCAAGGATTACAGAGTCAGAGTAAAGCGGAATAGAGAAGCTACTGTCTATTGTGACTACAGAAAAATAGTCAAAAAGTGATCTTAAAGTCCTCCTTCTCCACCACCAGATGAAAGCGATGTGCCACCAAAGCTAAGGTGATCTGAACTTCCGAGTTGTGCGTTTCCAAACCCAGTCCACAGAGACCCGGAGTCCACGTTTTTGATCCAGCACAGAGCACTGAAGATGTGGCTCTGCTGTGCTGGCAGATGGGTTATAGTGAAAACACAGCACCGTCTTCCAAACCCAGAGGACTGGACTGAGTACAAACTCAGTAAAAAACAGACCAAAAAAGGCCCAATCAAGTGTAAAAACCTCAAACAAGCCTGACTGAGCAGTCAGGGCAGAGAGGCGTAGCTACCTTGGTGCTGACGTCTGTCCAGAAGATTCTGTTCTCGGCGACGTCAAAGTCGAGGGCGGAGGCCTCCTTGATGCCCGTGAGCGGGATGGCCACGTCGTTGCTGTTGGTGCCGAGGGAGATGCTGCGGATGTCTGCGCGGTTGCTGAACAGCAGGAAGGCCTCCGGCACCACACACGTGTGCAGGTCGCTCAGCAGCTCCAGCCCCATGGGGCAGGCGCACGTGAGGCCACGTGGCCCGTGGAAGCAGAGGTGACTGCAGCCGCCGTTGGAGTCCGCACATCCGTTAGTGCCTGTACAAACAGACGCACGCATACACACACACACACAACACAACACATACACAAACACAGGCAAACAAACATGTACACACACACATGCAAACATCATCAGTCCCAGGGACAGCAAGACGTTTACTTATCACCGAGGGCATTAGAGGTTTCTCAAGGTTCCTAACAGCAACCACATGTTTACACATTGAGTTCTGTAAAACAGATCTGATTCACTTAACATGTGCAGTTCATTTATTCAGTGTGTTTGATGTAGTGGAGTAACCATACATGATTTACTTTGCTCACCACAACAGGTCAGTTTCACTAAAGAACCCCGATTCACTGATTTCAACTAACCAGATCTGATTCATCAAACAGATGGGATTCATTTACTTAAGTGGGTCTAATTCACTGAGTGTCATTAACTGGGTCCCGCCCCTGAAGTCGCGATCACGGCCCTTTCTCACCGAACGTCTCCGTGACCCTGGTGGCCTTGAGGCCCATGAGGTCGGGAAGCTGCTCCACGATCACCTCCCGCACGGCCGTGGTGGTCTGGACCCTCTCGATGCTGCGTCGCTGCCAGTCGCTCCAGTAGATGTAGTCGCCCAGCAACGTGAAGCCAAAGATATGCGGCAGCTTGTCCTCCAGTAGCGTGGTCCTGCTCGAGCCGTCCACGTTTATGACCTGTGCGGGCCACCGTAGTCTCTCAGCACACAGCACACAACCACTGGCCAGTGTCAAGCAGGAAATACAACTACAGTTGCAGGCAGCAAACCACCAACCAACCACACACAAACACACACACTCAACACCCCCCCTTCCACTCACAGGATACGCCTGAGCACATCTACACACACCCAAATCCACACAGCAAGACACACCCTACCCCCAACAGGGTGTCACCAACACAGTAATCATGCCATCCCTTTACATGTAAGCACTTACTTACACACCCATCTCACACACACACACACACACACACACATAGTACCCCAACCACAGCCATCTCATTCCTCAGTCACGTTTGGTCAGTGTGTTTGGTTCTCAGATCTACAGACACACAAGAGCGACAAAACTCACTGGCAAAGAGCTGAAGACATTTTTCAAAAAAGATAAAATGAGTGTGTGTGTGAGTGTGTGTGTGTGCGTTTGCGTGTGTGTGTGTGTACCAGCCAGCTGTGCAACATCTGAATCATGTGACAGATCTACAGATTCCTTCATATTTGAGGTGCCATAATTGTTGTGTCTCAAGCCAAACGGGGAGGGGATGGACCAGCAGAGAAGCTATTTTAGGATCATCGTGAGAGGCCATGTGAGAGGAGTCTGTGATTGGTCCTTTACAGTGAGTGTGCGTCTGTGACTGGTCCTGTACAGTGAGAGGAGTCTGTGACTGGTCCTTTACAGTGAGTGTGCGTCTGTGACTGGTCCTTTACAGTGAGCGAGCGTCTGTGACGGGTCCTTTACAGTGAGCGTGCGTCTGTGACGGGTCCTTTACAGTGAGCGTGCGTCTGTGACTGGTCCTTTACAGTGAGCGTGCGTCTGTGACTGGTCCTTTACAGTGAGTGTGTGTCTGTGACTGGTCCTTTACAGTGAGTGTGTGTCTGTGACTGGTCCTTTACAGTGAGCGTGCGTCTGTGACTGGTCCTTTACAGTGAGTGTGCGTCTGTGACTGGTCCTTTACAGGAAGCACACCAGGTCTGAACTCCTGCAGAGGACATCAGGCTTAAACCGAGGAGATGTGTCAGTGTGGCATTCCAGCCAGCTGAACAGCTGCCCAGACACAGAACTGTAGAGGGAGAGATGAGGGGGAGTTAGAGAGAGTGTTGAGGGGAGGTTGAGCAGGAGTTAGAGGGAGAGATGAGGGGGAGTTAGAGAGAGTGTTGAGGGGAGGTTGAGCAGGAGTTAGAGGGAGAGATGAGGGGGAGTTAGAGAGAGTGTTGAGGGGAGGTTGAGCAGGAGTTAGAGGGGGAGATGAGGGGGAGATGAGGGGAGGTTGAGCAGGAGTTAGAGGGGGAGATGAGGGGGAGTTAGAGAGAGTGTTGAGGGGAGGTTGAGCAGGAGTTAGAGGGGGGGAGATGAGGGGGAGTTAGAGAGAGTGTTGAGGGGAGGTTGAGCAGGAGTTAGAGGGGGAGATGAGGGGGGGAGTTAGAGGGGGAGATGAGGGGGAGTTAGAGAGAGTGTTGAGGGGAGGTTGAGCAGGAGTTAGAGGGGGAGATGAGGGGGAGTTAGAGAGAGTGTTGAGGGGAGGTTGAGCAGGAGTTAGAGGGGGAGATGAGGGGGAGTTAGAGAGAGTGTTGAGGGAGGTTGAGCAGGAGTTAGAGGGGGAGATGAGGGGGAGTTAGAGAGAGTGTTGAGGGAGGTTGAGCAGGCGATAGGGAGGGAGAGATGAGGGGAGTTAGAGAGAGAGGTTGAGGGAGGCTGAGAGGAGTTAGAGGGGGGAGGGGGAGTTAGAGAGAGTGTTGAGGGGAGGTTGAGCAGGAGAGTTAGAGGGAGAGATGAGGGGGAGTTAGAGAGTGTTGAGGGGAGTGAGAGGGGGAGAGGGGAGAGGGAGTTAGAGGGGGAGTTAGAGAGGGTGTTAGAGGAGTTAGATGAGGGGGAGATGAGGGGAGTTAGAGAGAGTGTTGAGGGGAGGTTGAGCAGGAGTTAGAGGGGAGGGATGAGGGGGAGTTAGAGAGAGAGTGTTGAGGGGAGGTTGAGCAGGAGTTAGAGGGGAGATGAGGGGAGTTAGAGAGAGTGTTGAGGGGAGGTTGAGCAGGAGTTAGAGGGGAGAGGGGAGTTAGAGAGAGTGTTGAGGGGAGGTTGAGCAGGAGTTAGAGGGGGAGATGAGGGGGAGTTAGAGGGAGGTTGAGCAGGAGTTAGAGGGGGAGATGAGGGGGAGTTAGAGGGAGAGATGAGGGGGAGTTAGAGAGAGTGAGGTTAGAGGGGAGATGAGGGGAGCAGGAGTTAGGGGGAGGGAGAGATGAGGGGGGAGGGAGAGAGAGAGGGTTGAGGGGAGGGGAGCAGGAGTTAGAGGGGGAGATGAGGGGGAGTTAGAGAGAGTGTTGAGGGAGAGATGAGGGGGAGTTAGAGAGAGTGTTGAGGGGAGAGTTAGAGGGGGAGATGTTGAGGGGAGGTTGAGCAGGAGTTAGGGAGATGAGGGGGAGTTAGAGAGAGTGTTGAGGGGAGGTTGAGAGGAGGAGTTAGAGGGGGAGATGAGGGGGAGTTAGAGAGAGTGTTGAGGGGAGGTTGAGCAGGAGTTGAGGGGGAGATGAGGGGGAGTTAGAGGGAGTGTTGAGGTTGAGCGGGAGTTAGAGGGAGAGATAGAGAGGGAGTTAGAGGGGGAGATAGAGAGGGAGTTAGAGGGGGAGATGATGAGTGTTCAATTACATTCAGAACGCCTGGATCTCGCGATTTTGTTGCTCATGACCAAGAAGCACAGTCACGAATATTTACCAGTTCCAGCATCAACACTGCCATCAACACTCCCTAAACAGCCACAGCGTTCTGGGAGTAACATGCACCAGAACCAGCAGTGAGGCTGACAGTGCACCCTGTCCGCCTGTGCTGGCAGGACACACTGGCCAAACTGGAGCTGGACCATCTGACCCCTGAAGACTCATACACCCCTGAAGGCAAGGGTGGACACAACAGATGCGTGTGTGAGAAAGCATGTGTGAAAAGAGGACAAGCTACCCCTGCAATAATAAAAAGCAAAAACAAGCACGCAATCATCACTGAAGGGAGTTGTTCTCCATCCCTGGCTGCAACTGCAGTGGGTGGTGCACGTGCTCCTCCAGCAGGAAGCTCTGCAGGTTTGTCCTGAACACACGTCTCGTGTGCAGGACGGGTGCGGAGAGAAGGAACCTGGGTGGGGTGGAGCCTTTGTGGCTGGAGGCAGGAAAACAAAAAACAAAACAAAACAAAACAAAACAAAAAAACAGGCACATAGTTTAGTCTGTTTGGGAATCTATGTAGCAATGTTGACGTATACACATGGCGCACACACGCACACTCTCAGACAAGGACTTTACAGTGCTCCTGTAGTGGAGGAGAGCAGCACTGACGCAGGTGAGACTACAGACCTGAGGGTTACCTGAGGGAGCCTCACACCTCACCACACCTCACCACCAGTTCACCACACCTCACCTGCAGCTCGCTTAGGTGTAGAGCAGCAGGGCAGAGTCATAGGGAGACGCTGGGAGACATGAGGAGACATGAGGGACCCTCCCGTGGCCATGAAGCATTTGGCTCTGCACTTTATCGGCAGTTTTGTCGGTTGTCAGAGGGATTAACTACTAGCAAGAAAGGACAGTTTGAAGCTTTTGCATGCACCTCCCACTGTGGTGTAAAATAGCAGCCAATATCTTGCAGAGGGGCGGGTCTGTTGAGGAAACCCCTCCCTCAGGAACAAGGAGGCCCCGCCCACACATTCAAGCAACAATGGTGAGCAACAGCAAGCAAAAAGCATCAGATTTTTTCTCAAGTAACATTAATGGTTCCAAAAACTCAAAAACAATGTTGCCAATGACAACAGTGAAAAAATGTAATAAAGTTAGCATTCATTAAAACCGCTTCATGCTTTGTGTGTAGCTGATGGTGGCCAGCCTAGTGAGGCCTTGAGATGTGGCACACATACAGATAAACAATGAAACACTTCCATCACTCACTGTACCTTTAACCTTCAGGAACAGGGTCTACACTGAATCATGGGAAATGAGCAAGAACGCCTTCCGTTAAGAGGTCCATCATGCACCCTGTAGAGTGCAGCGTTGTCCATTGGCTGACCTGCCCTGGCAACTCGGCCCACTGTGAGACCTCAGCTCACTCTCTGCACTGGCGCCGCCCTGCTGGTTGATGGGGCAAGAATCCATGAGAAACTTTCCTTTCCTTTTTTTTCATGTTCAGGTACGACTGGGGTCAGGAGAACTGGACTATGGGTGAGGTGAAACCATGGCTAAGCACACACACACACACACACACACAGCTCTGAAAGAAACCCCCTCCCCCAGTGTAACACAAACTAACAGCAGGACAAAAGGAGCCAAACTGCACTAAAGAGGAAATATTAACAGGAAACAAACAGGAATCAAGTTTAAAAAATACATACAGTTCTGACATGTCCAGGCAAGGAGATGGAGCTACGCACCTCTGAACAGGGGGTTTGGGAGAAGGAAAGCAGCCAGTGTGATTTTTCTAGTATCGTAGCTGTACTCTACCCTGCTCAGTGCTGTGGTTGGGTGTGATTTTTCCAGTATTGTAGCTGTACTCTACCCTGCTCAGTGCTGTGGTTGGGTGTGATTTTTTAGTACTGTAGCTGTACTCTACCCTGCTCAGTGCTGTGGTTGGGTGTGATTTTTTTAGTACTGTAGCTGTACTCTACCCTGTTCAGTGCTGTGGTTGGGTGTGATTTTTCCAGTATTGTAGCTGTACTCTACCCTGCTCAGTGCTGTGGTTGGGTGTGATTTTTCTAGCATTGTAGCTGTACTCTACCCTGTTCAGTGCTGTGGTTGGGTGTGATTTTTCCAGTATTGTAGCTGTACTCTACCCTGCTCAGTGCTGTGGTTGAGTGTGCTTTTTCCAGTATTGTGGCCGTATGCTTCAGTCTGCTGTCAGCAGGAGCCTCTCCTCGCTCACACAAACGCTGCTCATTTTAAAGGCACAATTAGACATGCTGATCTGCCCTGAAAGCTGCCCGCTCCTTCTTTCTTTCTGCCTGTCTTATTTTTCTCTCAGCAGAGAATTATGTGAGGAGAATATATTGTGAGAACAAAACACGCAAGACAAAACCAACTAAAAGACTGATCTGCAAGTGAGACAAAAAGTCACAGGCTCCAGCTGCAGACAAGGTCTAAAGCCCCGCCCCCACCCGGGTGGGGGGGCGGGGCTCTAACACTTGTCTGGAGAGCAAGAAGAGAGATGGAAAGGAAAAGGAGGTGGAATAAAAGAAGAGTGAGAGGGGCTGAGAGGTACAGAGAAAAGGGAAAGAGAATGTGAAAGAATGACTGTGTGTGTGTGTGTGAGAGGGACAGTGATTGTATGAGAGGGACAGAGAATGAGAGTGAGAGAGAGAGAGAGAGAGAGAGAGAGAGAGAAGCTTGAGTGCTGCCGCTCTCTCTCTCTCTGAGAGCAGCCGTAATGAAGTCTGAGCTCATCAGGTTGGAATTCCTCTCTGGCCTGAGTGAGTGTGTCTGTACGTCACAGCGCTCGCCTCCTGCACCGCATCAGCCTGAGCAACACTCATTACCTCTACTGCTCTACTCTACTGTAGAGCATTAGCAAATAGCAGTGAGAAGTCATTCAACATTGCCCAATAATACTACATATCAGAGGTCAAAGGGCCTATATTGCATTACAGCTTCACATGCACAAGACACTTGGCACGGGGACGGGCACACACACACACACACACACACACACATCCCCATATGGACACTTCAGTTCCTTTCTCCTGTACCTGACAGATTTAATCAGATTCTCAGGCCAGAAATCCGTCCAGAGCTCTGATGTCTGACGGCTCAATCTTTATGACTTTGTAACATCAGACGTTTTTTTGAGGTTTGGCTGCCGCTTCTGACGCACCACCGCCTACACCGCCTGGCCTACACCGCCTGGCCTACACCGCCTGGCCTACAACTGATGTTATCGTTTCATCTGCCGCCTGCAACTGGACGGAAAACAGCTCTGCAGAGCTTCAAACAGCCCGATTGGCCTGCTGCACCCCCTATCCACCCCTACTCACCCCCATATCTACCCCTACTCACCGCCATATCTACCCCTACTCACCCCTACACACCCCCATATCCACCCCACACATCCCCTATCCACCCCTACTCACCCCCATATCTACCCCTACTCACCCCACACACACCCATATTCACCCCTACTCACCCCATATCTACCCCTACAGACACCCCTATCCACCCCTACTCACCCCACACATCCCCTATCCACCCCTACTCACCCCCATATCTATCCCTACTCACCCCCACATGCCCCCATATCCACTCCTACTCACCCCCACATCTACCCCTACTCACCCCACACATCCCCATATCCACCCCCACTCACCCCACAACCTGGTTCATATGTGCACTGCTGCCCCGCGAGGAGGTCGGTCCACAGGTCTGCCACGCACCCCTCCCAGATCTACTGCTTCCTGTTTAGCCCTACAGTAAATATGCATGTAAATAAAATCTCAACATCCTGTGGGGCTCTAAATGATAACTGTCTGCTGCGCGACACACCCAGATTCTTGGACTGTGATGCATTTGTTTTGACAATGAACAGTAAGATGAGACGGACTCAGTTCAGCCAGACTGTCAAAAATTCGATATTCTGAGTATGCATAAGTGCAGTGAGAACGAACGACCTGTGCCAACACGCTTCTGAATGGCGCTCACAACACTGCAGAGTCGTGGTTCAGTCTGCACTCAGACTTCCTCTTCCTGAAGTCACATGGAACTGTAAAAATCCTCTGCACTCTCCTGAAATTCCAGATGGGAGGAACTACACAGCACTCCAGGAAGCAACTGTTTCCATGACCGCGAGCGACCGGCTGGAGTAGCTTCATGGTTGCTGATCTCACACACTGCATGTGGGAGGAGTGGAGTGTGCAGGTGGAGGAGTGGAGTGTGCAGGTGGAGGAGAGGAGTGTGCAGTTTTTTTTACCATGTTTCACCAACCTGGAGATGGAGGTTGCAGACCCAGGCTGGAGGCAGGAGAAGTGGGACCCTGTAAACACACGCAGGTCCCTCTCTGACAGGAAACCCGTTAC
Organism: Brachyhypopomus occidentalis; assembly: GCA_020368025.1. Lineage (NCBI taxonomy): Eukaryota > Metazoa > Chordata > Actinopteri > Gymnotiformes > Hypopomidae > Brachyhypopomus > Brachyhypopomus occidentalis. The sequence goes on from JAGXOD010000001.1 coordinate 6,346,108, forward strand.
AAGGTGCACCGCAGCTTTGTAGCGCAACACAAACACTCCAGATCTGCCTCCCCGCATCGCATTCTCTCTCTCCAAGTGGAAATAAATGCAAGAACTTGTCCACAAATCCATCACAACGCCAGGAGAGTGAGCTGTCTCCAGAGGGCTGGGAGAGTGAGCTGTCTCCAGAGGGCTGGGAGAGTGAGCTGTCTCCAGAGCCCTAGGAGCGTGAGCTGTCTCCAGAGCCCTAGGAGCGTGAGCTGTCTCCAGAGCCCTGGGAGCGTGAGCTGTCTCCAGAGCCCTGGGAGCGTGAGCTGTCTCCAGAGCCCTGGGAGCGTGAGCTGTCTCCAGAGCCCTGGGAGCGTGAGCTGTCTCCAGAGCCCTGGGAGCGTGAGCTGTCTCCAGAGCCCTGGGAGAGTGAGCTGTCTCCAGAGCCCTGGGAGAGTGAGCTGTCTCCAGAGCCCTGGGAGAGTGAGCTGTCTCCAGAGGGCTGGGAGAGTGAGCTGTCTCCAGAGGGCTGGGAGAGTGAGCTGTCTCCAGAGGGCTGGGAGAGTGAGCTGTCTCCAGAGCCCTGGGAGAGTGAGCTGTCTCCAGAGGGCTGGGAGAGTGAGCTGTCTCCAGAGGGCTGGGAGAGTGAGCTGTCTCCAGAGCCCTGGGAGAGTGAGCTGTCTCCAGAGGGCTGGGAGAGTGAGCTGTCTCCAGAGCCCTGGGAGAGTGAGCTGTCTCCAGAGCCCTGGGAGAGTGAGCTGTCTCCAGAGCCCTGGGAGAGTGAGCTGTCTCCAGAGGGCTGGGAGAGTGAGCTGTCTCCAGAGTGACTCTGTTGCTTCCCAAATCGCCCTCTTGCCTTCCCACTGGTAGTTGGGATCCAAGCCTGTTCCGTTCCTTTAACAACATTCCTGGCAGAATATGGCATGCCGGAATTGCTGAACCTCGCTGGCCAACGGGGCTGGAAAATATTATGAAAGTCAGGTGTCTTTTTTTCCACTGTAACTCAAGTCCAACTGGGTATCCGCGGAGATTGGAACATCAAAGTTTAAGACTTAACTGTGGAAAAGCGAGCAACAGCAACAAACTGTTACCAGGTTATTAAGTGCAGGGCACTCTGGGTAGTGACCTCACTCCTGGGGGGATTCGGCCCTGGTTTAAACAGGCGCTTTAAAAAAATGGCTTTTGCCAGCACCTATGAAGCTCCAAGTGAGAGTGTAGAAAACCCAATAAGAGTCATGACCTTTACAGAACACAGGATTTATTCTCCTTACAGAAATGACTCAAATGCAGCAGTTTCGTCCTCTAGGAGTCTTCAGCAAATTCTATTAAAACATTGAAGGAATTTGTGATAGACTTTACAGGTGAGGACTGGCACAGGACGTGCAGGTCCCTGTGGGTGACTGCTCTGTCCAGAAGAACACGCCAGAGGGCCACTGTTCATCCTGTCAGGACATACACCACCAGCACTAGGACCATGAAGCTCTGGATGTTCTTCTGTGCGACAAATTGCAGAAAAGATTGCATACATGTTTTCTGGTCTTGCTCCAAACTACACACATTCTGATCATTTTCCTCAAAAGCACCACTATAACACCAAGACTTCTACACCCGAAACAGATACATAGATATAATTTCATTGTACTGCTTCATGGGCAGATTCCAGAGGACTGGAGGGATACACTTAGTGAGAACTGTGTTGAATTATGAGAACTGTGTTGAATTATGGAAATTGTGTTGAATTATGAGAACTGTGTCGGCAGCCAGTAAACTGGAATGCTTAAGCCTTCAGAACGATGGCGTTCCCCAATCCAGAGAAGATGGGACATGTTTACTGAAAATCAGAGATCAAACTCTGTGATCCAATACACCCCACACCCCCTCCATGTACAATGTATACCTGCACTATGTTTATCTAATGAGTCATTTCCTTTATAAACCAAATGAAAGTCATTGCTGTTATAGAGATGGGTTCTGTAAAAGGAGATATGAACACTCTCTTGCACACACATCACACCATATAAAAGCAGATACAGCCACAAACAGCTTAAGATGTTTACACACGTTAGTCCAGACGTGACTGGTTCAGACTGTGTTACGGGAGAGGCTGCACAGATGGACCGTGTGTGGCCGGACCTGAAGACCCAGCATCTCTGGACCAGTACCGTAGACCCAGGATCTCCATACCAGTACCCTACACCAGCTGCCCCAGTCCTGCTCTCGTTGAAAAGCTGTGAAGGCAGCCACAAAGGCCCCGCCCCGCCGTCAAACCGACCGCGGTTATAGAGAAAGGCTTGTTGTTGCTGGAGAAATCCTGCGCAAATCAAGTTTCACGCCTCCCGCTGGCCTGAAAGCCACAAGGGAGTAGAGCGGGACATCAGCAGGACGTCAGCGGGACGTCACACAAAAAAAAAAAACCAACAACAGCAGCACATTATTGATCCCTCTCACAGTCCTGCTCCTCATGGACATCCATCAGCAGGGCTGAGCTGTCTGCCCCTCACCACTCTCAGCCATTCAGCCACAGGCTTTTGATGGTGTGCGGTGAAACGCCGGCGTAGCGACGGACCGCCACGCCACTTCAGGCGTCTTTGTGGGCTGATAGCTGAATCACGGGGCTTCAGGAGAATCTGGTGAAAGGCTTCAGCAAGAAACCCCTCAGAGGAACAATACCAGGGATAAGATCAAAGACTGCAGGCTCATCTGAATCAAGAAGAACTTTCTTCATTTAAAGAAACGGACAAAAAGGGTGGGAAAAAAAACACACACACACACACGCGGACATAACACACACATCGGAACAAACACGTCTGTTTCGTTTTTGTGTTTGTTTTTCTTACACAGCAAGCACCCCAGTGAGACAGCCCCCCCCCCCCCCACCGGCTTAGAAACAGAGATCTCGTGTGCTGTTCTGAGATCAGCTCAAGGCTAATCCAAGCTCAGCTCCAGGCTGTTCAGAGATCAGCTCCATGTCGACGTCCTCGGCGAGTAGAGGGGCCTCGCTATAGCTTAGTCTAAAGCAGAATCTACGTAACCCTTCCCCAAAAGGAGGAAACACGCCAGACAGCACATCAGTTAGATGAGGTATCTCACCCATCTCAGCATTGAAGCCAACAGAGGGGGGGGTTGGGGGGGTTGCGGCAACTTCAGAGAGGTGGGTAGGGGGGGCAAGAAGGGGGGAAAAAGGAGAAAAAAAAGACCAAACAGGCATATAAAGGAGCACAATTCCCATATAAAAGAGCACAATTCCCATAGTGTTTAAGGGAAAGTCTCCAGCAGCAGGGCTAGTAACCTCGGCTCTTTACAGCCGTACGAGCCGCAAGATGAAAGAGTGACGTTCTTGGCCGGAATTCAAACGGCGTTCAGCAGCACATGTTCCAGAACGCCGCCTGCCCGACACCCCCACCCCGTTTCAAACGCCAGCACGGAGGAAAAGGAATTTCAGGTGGCGGACCAGAAACACAAGTGCACACAGGGGCACGCAGGCTTGGGAGTGAAGCTTCCAACAAAAATAACACAGTCATAAATGGTCTGTACCAGTGAAATCAAGGAGATTAAAAAAAACTGTACAAAACAGTAAAGTAAATGTATCAGTAGGCCTGGAGTGTGGAACACAAACCAATATGCCACAGCTCAACTTCAGCAGAGATGAAAAATGAACAGGAGAAATTTACTGAGTACTGAATGAATTCAACTTCACAATAAGAAGAAAATTCTTTTCAGGGAGGCCTGTCACCAGCTGAGGAGAAGAAAAAGAAAGGAGCAAGGGAGAGAGAGAGATAGAGAGAGTGGGAGAGGGGGAGAGAGAGAGAGAGGGGAGAGAGGGAGAGAGGGGAAGAGAGGGGGAGAGAGGGAGGTCCTCTAAATCTCTGTTTAGAAGCACTCAGGCAGCACACAGCCACATTCCACATGCCAGAAGGCACTTTTCAAAACTCCTCATTCAAGCCTTAACGTTGTTTTCAACTCACTGAAAAAACCCCCAAGCCCCCCCAGTCCAGAACCTCCCACCCCCACCCCCCTACTCCACCCACCCCCACCCACTCCTACTACTACAACAGCAGACATAGTGTGAAAACATAACATGTATCCTGTCAGTGTGACTGGTGACTTGCTCTGGACCGTGCGCTGGTGACTTGTCCAGCAATCTTAATGGCACCACCCACATCTCTACCACTATATCCACCCTAATGAGATAATGGTGAATGTAGACGTGCTCTCACCCACGCTTACAGCCATCCAGACCCAGGTGGAGTTCATCCGGCTGGAGACAGTGGACCAGAACACTGCAGTGCCCTCGGTGGTCACTGCCACCATCCGTGTGGGTGAGGGTGGGTGTGGAAGATCAAAAATGGTGGCTACCACCAAACCCCAAGTGACCACCAATGGGTGTCAGTATCTGTAATTATTATTAATTCCAATGGGCTCTTTCGACGGCGCTCTATATGCCCAGATCAGCAGGACAAAACGTTGCCCTGGTCTCCAGAGAGCCTCTCACCCCACCCAGCCTCACGGCTGGAGCCGCCTGCCCCCTCCCTCCCTGACCACTGCAAGGAGCAGCTCAGCACACACCAGCCAGGTGAGGCTCCCATTACAGATACTGGCAAACCACCCACAACCACACAAACAAGAACACACACAACAACTACAGCAATGAGGGCACAGGCCTGCCCAGGAACACACCCTCACAGACCTCAACAGCCCTGGGCCGGCAGACCTGACCTGGTCCACCAGCAGCTGAAGAACAGGAGCCAGAGAGGAACCCAGTTGTTCCACAGCTACAGGAAGACGAACACAGTGTCCCAGAGCATGGCTGGTCCCCACACAGAAGCTACCCAGACAGTCTTCATCCTCATACATCCTTCTATGACCTCTGTGTGCTGCCATAGCACAGAAAGACCCACAACACACTGTCACACACACTGTCACAACAGGCTCAAACATCACCTTCTCGACTAGTCTCACTCAGATTGCAATAAAGGTTCCAATTTGATCAAACATAATCCATCATGTGGAAATTCTCACGTGGCGAGGAACCTGCAAGTGACCTGGAGGAGGTGGAGAAGCTCCTATGTGCTGGAATGGATCTATGGATCTATGGATCACTGCCTCTCATCCCGACTCATCAGCTCAGCCCCACTCACCTCGATCTTGTCTGTCTTGGCGTCGCCCCAGTACAGCTTCCCCGCGGCGTGATCCAAGGCCAGGCCGTTGGGCCAGCCCAGGGAGGAGTTCACCAGCACCATCCGCTCCGAGCCATCCAGACCGGCACGCTCGATTTTGGGCCTCTCCCCCCAGTCCGTCCAGTACATGTAACTGCAGGGACAGTCGGGGGGTTCATAGCACCGCAATTATGGAAAATCCGGAACTAATACGCAGAAATATTTGAATACAGAAGGACTGGCGTGTTGCTGAAGAGGCGTGTAATGGGAAAATGTGCGAAGCAGGGTGATAAGCGGAGGTTAACCCCCGGGACGCTCGCACGGAGCTGCAGTAATCCCCACGGCGACTGGCATGTGCGCTGCTCTAAATTACACCGCTGTTATTTTTAATAAAAAAATGTCAGATTTTAATAATGAAAAATCTTCAAAGCTTAATTCATAATCATAAACTTATATACAAGCCTTATATATTTAAGCCAAGTGCGTGTTGGGTGATTATTTGCACTTGTTCTACACAGAATGCTTTTCTGGTGTGCAGTGCCGTTGTCCATACTAGACTCACGCTGGAGCAAAAGAAAATGATGTTTGAAGATGTGTAGCAATGCCACTCTCCAACCGACAAGATGGAGGCAGTCAGCAGGTGTGGTTGTGTCTGAGCACCCACCCGTTGATGGGGTCGAGCACTATGGCCCTCGGCTCGTTCAGCCTCTCGGAGATCAGGATGCGCCTGGATGTGCCGTTGAGTCGGGTCACTTCGATGCGGTCGGTGCCCGTGTCCGTCCAGTACAGGTTCCGCGCCACCCAGTCCACAGCTATGCCATCGGGGTGATTGATCTCTGTGGTGATCAGCGTCTGGGCATCGCTGCCGTCTAGACGAGCCCGCCTTATCGCCTTGACCTCGTCATCCGTCCAGTAGACGTAACCATCCACGGGGTCGTAGTCGATGGCGATAGCATGGCGGATGTCCCCGACCTGCAGGACGATGTCCGTGAAGTCGGGGAGGTCCAGGGAGATCCGTCGCAGGTCGGTCCGGCGAGCCAGTAACAGAACCTGCTCTGCCCCTGAGAGACAGGACAGCAGAACGGGGGGGTGGTGGTTGGTTCAGGTTCAGCTCTGCGTTCAGGTCTTAGCTACAACGCACATTTAAACCCTAAAACTGCCCTCATAAAATCAGACGAGACGAGAAGTATTAAACCATAAAGACCAGCAGCTGAGATATTCTGTATGCATCACTACCTTAACAGCACCATTAGTGGAGGTGACAGGTTTAGGGGGAGGTGGTGGGTTCAGGGGGAGAACCACTGAGGGAGCTTGGAGTAAAAAAAAAAAAAAAAAACTCCCCAAAGGCGGACGGAGGAGACGAGACGATTGTACACGACTGGTTCTGGCTCTGTTCAAACACACCCGGATTTGAGTCAAGGCGAGTCATGTGATCATTAGCAGATGGTTGACTCAGGGGTGCAGGGCAGTGCAGTAGTCCAGCAGACCAGAGCTGAGAAACCAGCGTGTGCTCAAAGCCATCAGACACAGGCCCCTCATTTAGATGTGCTGTGTTCAGTGAAGCAGAGCTGGAGCCCCCACCCCCGCACCACCCGTGCACCACCCCCGCAGCTCTCAGCACTGACACCAATCAGAGGTGACAGGAGACTGTGCCTTTATTTCAGCCGTCAGGGTGCAGCGGCGATTTAATTTGGCCTCCTCTCCGCATCCCGCTTCTTCAAAGCAAAGTGGTCTCGAGAAAAAAAAACCTACAACAAATGTCTTCGATTTAGCCGTCCGAGTTAAAAGAAAGAAGGCGGTGGACGTTTACGTTAATCCCCCAGCAACCCCCCTCCTCCTCCGCGCTGTCACTAATCAGATGCCTACACAACGAGGCACAGCGGAGTCTTCCCCCTTTGGATGTGGACCCGACGGGAGGCTCTCCTGCCCCTGTGGGGGGAATTACGGTGGAGCCTTCATCAGCACCGTCATCCTCCTCCTCCATTCTGTGGTGCTGGTGGGCACCTCCCAGTCCCACACTCACACCTCTGCAGTGACGCCTCTATTAGGACTCCACGCATTGTTCTCCTGCCTGGGAACACAACGCCTCCAATCTGGGGGAGTTATAAATTCAAGTTGCAGTGTAGAGAAGTGGGGGGGGTAATGGGCACTGAGGGAGGACACAATGCCACGCTCTGTCTCTGAATGTCTGTTGGAAGAAAAACATGACCTTTATTCTCACCTCCACCCACCATCCACACTCACCCCCACCCACTATTACCCACACTCATCCCCACCCATCATTACCCATACCCACCCTCCACCAATACCCTCACTCACCCCAACCACCAGCACCCACACTCACCCCCACCCATCATCCACCAGCACCCACACTCACCTCCACCCACCATCCACCCAGCATGCCCACCCACCATCCCCACAGAACTAACACTCAGCCCCCACCCACCAGTTTCACTCACCCCCAGCAGAGATGAACAAGCAAAAGAACAATGTGCACTTCCTTAGGGGAGGGACCACTCCTGAACACCAATAACTGCTGTACCCTTCCTGAGGGGAGGGACCACTCCTGAACACCAATAACTGCTGTGCCCTTCCTGAGGGGAGGGACCACTCCTGAACACCAATAACTGCTGTGCCCTTCCTGAGGGGAGGGACCACTCCTGAACACCAATAACTGCTGTGCCCTTCCTGAGGGGAGGGACCACTCCTGAACACCAATAACTGCTGTGCCCTTCCTGAGGGGAGGGACCACTCCTGAACACCAATAACTGATATAACTGCTGTGCCCTTCCTGAGGGGAGGGACCACTCCTGAACACCAATAACTGATATAACTGCTGTGCTCTTCCTGAGGGGAGGGACCACTCCTGAACACCAATAACTGATATAACTGCTGTGCCCTTCCTGAGGGGAGGGACCACTCCTGAACACCAGGAGTCCTTCAAACTCCAGAACATTTTCTGGCTCCATTCTGAGTGCCATCACATACAAATGCAGGTGCCTGCGTAGCTGGAGAAGATGGCCTGCGTGGTGCGGGACAGGAAGGAGGAGGCGCGGGACAGGAAGGGGGAGGCGCGGGACAGGAAGGGGGAGGTGCGGGACAGGAAGGAGGAGGGGCGGGACAGGAAGGCCCCAGAGCAACTCCAACAAACAGGCCCCGGGCACGACCGCTGTACACACAGACCCCGACAGTGCTGCTCAGGTGTGGTCCCCTCACTCCACTGAGCAGCGTGGAGGGGCAGGCATGACTCTGGGCCGTGGTAAATAAACACTGCCCCAGCACCTCCGGGGGGCGCTCTCTGGGGAGGGGGCTGGAGGAGAGCAGGACGGGTAAACGCTGCAGTCTGCTTCATGGTCGACATGAACACAGAGCGACCATCTGTCAGGGGTGTGTGTATGTGTGTGTGTGTGTGTGTGTGTGTGTGTGTGTGTGTGTATCTGCACGTCATCACCCTGCAGAGCCAGTTCCAAAAACACTCGACGGATCAACCACCACTAATAAACAACGGCAATGACATCACGGTAAACTGAAGACAACAACAGACCCACATCAGCCTCATCACACACGATGACTCACACTGCTGCTCCATTCTTTTTACTTTAAACTGCTAGACTCTTCTGCTGTGCTAAGAAAGCCTGTGTCAAAATGAAACATCACCTCTGGAATGCGTGGGGCTGAGGGGCGTTGGGTGCGGGGTGTGAGGCTGAGGGGCATTGGGTGTGGGGCTGAGGGGCATTGGGTGTGGGGCTGAGGGGCGTTGGGTGCGGGGT